>OY744475.1:165201919-165345403 GCA_963556175.1 Tipula confusa | reverse complement strand
AACCTACTTCAAGACAGTATTGGGCATGTATTTTATATATATATATATATATATATATATATATATATATATATATATATATATATATATATATATATATATATATATATATATATATATATATGTATATATAAATATGTATAAATATATATATATATATATATATATATATATATATATATATATATATATATATATATATATATATATATATATATATATATATATATATATATATATATATACATATATATATATATATATATATATATATATATATATACATATACATATATATATATATATATATATATATATATATATATATATATATATATATATATATATATATATATATATATATATATATATATATATATATATATATATATATATATATATATGGCACATTGAGAACCGATAAGTACTATAGTTATCGACTTATTGCGTGAATACATGTTTGTAGCCTGTGAGATTTATAGATTTCTTCAATGAAACTTTTAACTTTTTCTAAAGTGTATGGGGAACACAACAAGAATATAAGTTTGACTAATTACATTTTATATGGTTTTGTAATCATTTTTTAAAACTTGATTGAAAATTGCGAGTCCAAACATTATAAATTAATCATATTAAGTTAAACATAGTCCTAGAATCGGCTATCAAATTGTTGACGGGGTAGTTATCTGGAATACCAAATCTTCATAACGGAACTACACCAATCGCAGGAATTAAAATTTACCAAATTTGCCACAATGGAAGCACCATGTGCATCTTTTAAACAATATCGTGCTCAACTTTAAGTAAGAATGAGTTAGAATGCGTCGTTCGGAAATAAAAGATTTTGGATAACTCCTCTGACTCTTGTGTATATGTATATTTTGTATGGCGTAATAACCATAAGTCAATGTATTGATAGCGCATAATATAGAAGTGTTAAAGCAAATAAAATATTAATTTAATTTTAAAGGAAAGATACCGTTGCATAGTGAGGAGCGAAATTAGTATTGAAGAATTTTAGTGATATGCTGTTGGGTATGGTTCCTTCATGCTACACCAAAAAAAAAAGATTGAATATAGGAATGTTTAATTATATTGTTACTTTACATGCAAATGATAAACCAAAAAAATATTGAGATTTAAAAAAAGTACCTCTGTTTTGCGAGTGCTTTAGAATGTCTATTAGCTATTAGCAGGAAAAAGCTGAAACTGTATTTACCAGTGCCCTGTATTTATCGGTTTTAAGCTAATGGTTTTTTCTTCAACAATTTTATAGCTTAAATAAAGTAGTATGACTTTATAATTTTTTTTTTTGTATTTTTGTTTTTAAAATGATATATTTTTATTTCGAAATGATCTTGTAGCAAATGTTATTGTAGTTTTTGATCTTTTTGGAAATTTTTTAATATTCAATATTATTTAAACCACTTGATGACGGATCATTGTTCAAGAAGGAACGCAGCATATTGCCTACTTTCTTGTTCACTTTCGTGCCAATTTATTATATTTTTATCGAATAGTTTTGTATATTCTGGCAACCTCTGGAAATAATGGATTGTCTGGATTTCAAAGCAGAGCGGCCTCAACTGCTGAGCATTAAGTTAGAGTATTTCTACCCAAATATTTAAAATGTTTTACGCTAATTAAAATGTTTTTAAAAAAAAATTAAAAAAATATTAAGATAGCTAATACTATACGAGTTCGGTAGTCAATTGTTAACTCTTTTAAAAAATATTTAATAAGGCTAGAACATTTTTCTAAATCCTTCTAAAAATTTTCTAAATAAAATTTTATTTTTATTCTCGATTAATATTGGATATAATATGATTTCGACAAAATTTCAGAATGAACTGAATACAGTTTAAATACGAAAACTGTTATTGCTTATGCTACCCGTAAAACGTAATTCAACCAACCAAACAAATTGGTGTGGCAAACTGTTTCCGTACAGATTGTAATTGCCTCATCTTAAACATATTAAACAAGTTCTCATTTAAAATGATTCTATATAACCGAGTTTACAAATTTCAGGTCCAAGGTGACCTCATAAAATTCCAAATTAAAAATTGCAATTAAAATGGGAAATAAATTTTCAAAGGTAAAAATTTATTAAAATTAGAGCCAACGGTTTTTTTAACCACAAATAGCTTGTAAGATATACTACCCGTAATACAATTCATTAAGACATATTGGTGTGGCAAACAGACTGCGTTCAGATGGTGGCTCAGCCTCATCTCGCTCTCATTTAAAAATGATTTCATAATAACATGTAGATAATTAAGTGTTATCGGTACCACCAACAACTAGGCTAAGAATTTCATCATTATACCGATCTATTTTAAGTAACTTGATTACTTCAGATTAAGTGTAGCTCAAACGAAACATTTGTTTTTACCATAACTTTAAAACAGAGTACCATTTAAAATAACAATGAAAATGTATAAAGCCAAATTTCACAGTGAAATAGAATTTTACTCGATCTGCTAAATGTTTACTAAATGTTTACTCGATCCGCTAAAAGGTTTTGTTTTGCTTCTATTCGGTTACATTACATCAAAACAGTTTTAGACTTGGCACATTCAAAATGTATATCTATTGAGTTGTACGATTTGGATCGAATTTGTCAGTTTAGCTTAGTGATAAATGTTTAAGGAGAATTTATAAACGTAGTTTTTTAAAATAAATAAAATATTATGTTATTCTAACACAAATATTATTTTTAAAATATTTGCCTTTTAAATTTAAGGAATTATATCTATTATGGTTTATTAAATTATTGTAAAATTAGTAATATGTTTCTTATACATCGCCAAAATTTACCCACAAAAAAAGTTCCCATACTGAAAAACAAAAAATTAGTTTCGTCTAAAACGTCAAAATTTGTTTGAAGTAAATTGATTATGAGTTGGAATCTTTGGCAACTAACATTTTTAGCACTGGCTATTGAGAACTGGTCGTAGATTTGGCGAGTGAAATAGGAAGTTTATAGTGCAAATAGAAATATGACGTTCTCGATTTGTAGTTAGAGCGTCGTACAAGTTTTGGTAATTATTTAATTATTTAATTATTTATGAATAAAAACATACATTTTTTGGATACATTTTAAATGTATTGATTTCACAGAGATATTAATATTTCAAATTACGTAAGATCAAAAGCTCTACTACCGTGATATTTTGTAAAATTCGATCAAAACTTTAAGAAATTTTATGTAAACAAATGTCAATTAAAGATGTTGTTGTATATATAAAATAATATTAAAATGTTAAATAGATGGTGCAATTGAAGCATTAATAATTTAAATGTATTTTAATTTAAAAATTATATTAAATGTATTTTAATTTAAAATTATTTATTTATCATTTTAAAATAAATTAGTATGTTAATGTTCACATTTGCTTGACGCTCTCGAAACAAACTTCGAATGTCAAATTTTCATATACTATCCGCTTGTTATTTTGGATTCTAGATGTCCTTCCACAAACTTTACCAGTTCTTAATACAAATTAATAACAGAAATAATAAGTATAACAGAAAATAAGCACGAAAAAAATTTTCGTTTAGTTTTTTGTACGAAAAAGTATAAAAATATTTCACTTTTTCGTTACGAAAAAATTAAAAATTAAAAATATGACCAGAAATGTCAAAGTTTTCGTTTTTTACGTTTTTTACGAAGGTTCGGCCCATGGATATGTAAAGTTATTAAAAGCTACTTGAAATCAAACAAAATTAAATGTTTGAAAAGGCAACACTAAAACTATGAATAGTCAGACACAGCTTGAACTATTCAAACTGTTACCACATAGTAACGACTACAGACTGTTAACTAACCAACAATTAAGATTGGTCAGAAATTTAATTAAGAAAAATCATTGTGGAAGCACACAGGATATAATCAAGTTTTATTCAAGTTTAATTTTTTTTTTTAAATGTCATATCTTATATGTTACAAACTTTTTTTTTCCTTTATCTCCAATTTAGGAGCATAGGGCGTCCACTATTCTGAACCATCTTACTCTATTTGGGGCAATCGCTTTTATTTCCGCCCATGATTTTCCCAGGTGGTTTGCCTCTGCTAGCATCGTTCTCTTCCATGTCATTGCTGGCCTTCCAACCTTTCTTTTTCCTTGTGGATTCCAGTCTAATGACATCCTCGTTATATCACTTGATGCCTTTCTCAGTGTGTGGCCAATCCATCTCCATTTTCGTCGCTTTATTTCGGTCTCAATGTTTGTCTGACATATTGTTATGTGCAGATTGATGTTACTAATCGTGTTAGGCCAGAAGCACTTAAGTATTCGTCGAAGGAATTTGTTTACGAATACCTGTAGCTTTTGTATGATTTTTCCTGTATGCTTTCATGTCTCACACCCATACAGTAGTACCGATTTCACACATGAGTTAAACATTCGTATCTTAGTCTTGCGCGACACGACAGAAGTATTCCAGACTTTGTGTAACATGTTGAATGTATATCTGGCTTTATTTATACGTTTGTGTATGTCTTCTTCTGTTCCACCTATTTTCGTTACTGTGCAACCAAGGTATACGAATTCATTTACATCTTCAATTTGTATATTGTTGATGTGCATCGGTGTGGTTATATTTGTGTTGAGTCTCATCGCCTTGGTTTTCTTGATATTAATTTTGAGACCAACTTCATTAGCTAGATCCGATAGCTGTTGCTCTTTCTGCTGCATGTCGGAGTGTTTGTGTGTGAGCAAGCATATGTCGTCTGCATAGTCCAAATCATTGAGTTTACCAGTTAGCCTCCATTGAATGCCATTTGGGGACTTGTTATCTAGTTTCCGCATTACAGTGTCTAATACGATTAGGAACAGCATTGGTGAGAGTATGCAACCTTGCCTTACTCCTCGAGTGTTGTTCTTATATATATATATATATATATATATATATATATATATATATATATATATATATATATATATATATATATATATATATATATATATATATATATATATATATATATATATATATATATATATATATATGTATATATTATATATTATATATCTTTTACCTAAAATTTACCTAATAAATAAGATATATATTATATATCTTATTTATTAGGTAAATTTTTTTAGTATCAAAGAGGATGATATTTCTATTCTTCTCTATGGTAGTATATTATCAGCCTTAATTTAGTTTTTGTAGTATTCGCGAGTGGAATTTAATACTATTGTTTTCGAGTATGAACTGCGCTAGTATAAATGCAACGGTAAAAAGAACGGAATTGAAATTAAAATAAAGGGAAAAACATTTTCAAAAAAGCACAAATCATTATTAGATAATATAATTAATATAATTAAATATTAGTTATAGTGTCTAATGCACTTAAACCGCAGAAATTGATAAATATTAATAAAGTAGAATAATTTAAAAAACACAAAATGTCTTAACCCCGTGAAGCTGCGTAGCGATTAACAAAATCTAATGCTAAATTTTATGTCAAATTTGAATGGAAAATGTATCTTAGCTCGAGCTGCGTACCGACTTTAAGAGTTATGAAGTTTAATAAAATAATATTTAGTTATTATATGTAAACTCATGAGTCTGCGCATCCATGCAAATTCATAATGTTAACATTATGTAATAGGCAGTAACCGAATTTCAATCGTTTCTAAGGAGTTGCCGTCAACATCTTTTTCAGGATTTCAGAAATTTCGGATTGCGACATAAACTTTAGTTGAGGACTAACTATAGACTAACTATTACAGTTGTAATGGGCTAATATCGCGTATATGTATTGGATTAGAGAAATTTTCGATTTGTGCAAAACCAACACTAATGTATATACAAGCCAGGAAACTGCGATACATATACGCAACAAAAAAACTACTAAATTTGTATAATTTTTTTATATACATTGATTCGTAAAAAAAAAGTAAATGAATACGAAAGATGAAACAAATAGTAGTTAAATTATCTAATAATATGAGTGTATAAGTAATCCTTCATGGCTTGTAGAATACAATAGTGTTGGTTTTGATTTGTGGCATAAATTTCAGTTTTCATGGGCTAACAATTAAGTATTTTACAGTTTTAATGGCACATTTTTTATTGTTTGTGTTGATAAGTTAGTTAGTCTGGCTTCTAGTCGGGCTGTAACATCTACATTACATTTGTCCCGACAGTAAATAATTTAAGCCTCATATTAAATACTAAACTTACCTAAGTTTTGCCTATCTTTACATATTGTGATGTAATTTTTAGTAAATGTGACATTGGGCCCGATTCTGGAACAAAAAATTCATGTTACGTTATTTTATTTTCTCGCTTCCTATTTTTTAAATTTTGAAAACACAAAAATAACATAACATATAAGTTTAGAAATCAGAAAAGGACCCAATAATTTTGTGTTACTCGAAGTTACGTTTAAAAATTGTTTTCGTTATGCCTATATGCAATTTGAACTTGACTCTAGTTTAGGAACTCTATTTTAGATTGTAAATTGCATGAGTATTATTATCCTATAACAACTGTATTTATTTTCTACGCATAAGAAATATTATATTACATGTTTATAGAAGGTACATTTATAATAATTCGGGATTAGTAAATGCAATTGTTTCTTGCAATAGTTTACCGGCAGACCTTCAGAATTTTGGAAATTATAATTTTTGGCAAAAATGTCACAGATTTAATGGACATCAGCATGTATGTATAAATAATCAGGAAATATATCAGGATTTTTGATTTGAAGAAATTTTTTTTGTTTTTTTTTTGCATTCATTTCACAATAATTATAAATAATCAAGTGACCTAAATTAAATAGTTAATATCATATTTTTCCGGATTTTTGAAATTTTCTATTTGTGGCTTTCAGTAATTGTTATATGGAACCTTTCAAAAAGATAAGTTTTTTCAGAACTACGTTATTGCATAATCTAAAAAATTTTAATCTTACTCACCGTTTTCTTAACTAAATTTGTTAAAAATGTAATCTAATTTGTTCGAAATGTAACTCTTGAAAAATAAAAATGAATATTAGTTTTAAAATAAGTTATGTGGTAGAAACTCTAACACATCTCCGCAGTATTTATGTAAAAATTATTTTGTGTTTTTTAGATAAAACATTGAGAAAAGCAGAAACATTTTTTTTCGCCAGTTTTTGAACGTTAAATAATTTTATCTTAATGTATAGATTCTATACATTAAGATAAAATTGTTTATCTATACTATAGACTATATTCTATTCTTCAATTAACTAAATGGTTTAACCGAAATAACATCAAATTTCATATGTCCAAAATATAATTCAAATTTCGATTATGCAAAAGAAAGTGTAATGGTAAAATTACATGTCCATCAACTTGAAATTATTCCATTAAAATTGTCTCGAGAAATAAAAAATGTTAAATGTCGCGCTACTTTTTCGAAAACGATATGTGCAAGACGTATAAAGTGTTTGGATATAATGCCAAATTTATTTACCTTGATTTTTTTTTTAATTTTACAATTTAATATGATAGTGTAATTATTTTTATAAATATCACTTAAAATATAGTTTTTGTATTTCCAAGATGTTCACTGAATATTAAAATATAATATCTTTGTCAAAATTAATGATGTAAGCCCAGTGACATGCTTGTCGCATGTTAAACCATTAAGTTCAGCTAATAATCACTTCCTCGAGAATTTAATGTCGGTAAATTTCATGGACAGGTTTTAAAATTGTTGAAAATATTATTGAACTATTGTCCTTCAACCTTTTAATCCAACACTTTACATATTTTAAGTCGTTTGACCTTTAGTTATAAAATTATTCATAATTTGAAAAAATGGTTGTTTTGAGGTTTAAAACTTACAACTTCATCTATCAAATAGATTTAACATAGTAATATATAATACAACAAGAAGTTTTAATTTAAAAAAATTGTGCACAGCCAGCTCCTGTATGTTTTAAATTTTCTTAAACTAATTTACCGAAGATATGCGATAAAACGATCAAACATGATTTGCAGTAAAATAATAATTTTGAACTGTCATTGAAAATGTATTTCTCTTGACTTAACATAATTCAAAAATAATTTAAGAATAATAACCATTTGATAACCGAAGTGTTGATTAATTGAAGAAGACAAACGCATACGAAAATAATACGACATGACTTAAACCAATTTGAACCAATAAAACCTAATCGTGATAATAATACTAGTAAATAAAAAAAAAAGTATAGGTTTCTCTTGAATTCGTGTAAATTATATAATTAAATTTCTTTTGCCCGTTAAACTCACTTATTTAACAACGGTGTGTTAAACCTTTTTAAATAGTCCATAAGGTGAAACAAATCTTAAATTTGTTGATAAAAACGGAATAATCTTGACGTTTATATATTTTCAATTATTTAAAAAGAAACTTTAAAAATTAGTGTTCAGACAGCGGTTATTCATAATAACAGCGGCAGAAGATTCAATTAGCTTGCTTAGACAATTCTAAAGCACACATTATTTGAGTAAATATGTACTAAAGGTTTAAAATTTCTAATTTAACCGAGTATTGGCTCCCAAGATTTACACCTAGTCTATACAAGCATAATGATTAAGTAAATTATATACTTAAAAAGACTATAGCGCTGATTCATCAAATATAATCAATTAATGTTTTTATAATAAAATACTCAATTATGCTAGCTCGGTTTAAATTTATAATTGCATATAATTTTATTGTTATGATTAATCAATCCAGTCGGTGCATCTTAATAACAGTTTCTTTTATATGTTTTGATACAGTTTTGGTTTTTATCTAACCAACAAACGTGCCTTGAGAAACACACGCAATACAAACTAAAAACAACAACCAATAACAACCCCAAAACGTTCAGAGGACTTTTTGAATTGGGGACTCAAAGTTATCAAAGATGATCGTTTTTGATAGTGTCTAATTTGGATATCTAAGGTAACATACCAGTTGGCTGTTATTGGTGGCATGTATGAAGCTGGTGTTGTGTAACATGTACATATTATAGAGTTCGACTTGACAACATGTTTTTATAAAAGTTAGGCCACTATTTGTTTTTTACAATAAATTATAATTTCAATAAAGTGAGATTCAGTCACTTTGCATCTTTGTATTGGAAGCACAAATTTCAATTGTTCATCCAATAGTATGATTCTAGATTGAAACCTAACTTATAATATTTCAGCGCCCCATAGAAAATAAAAAACAACACTAACAGCCGGCCGCTTTATTATCCACTTTAAATAAATGTTTACTCACAAAATGTACAAACTCTGCAAGCATATAGATAACGCAATCAAACTGTGCAGATTTCATCTATTCGGTTCTATATGAAAAATTATAAAACTGAATTGGCAAAAAATTGTTGATAATAATTATGATGCTGATATTTAACATTTATAGAACTCCTCCATTTTACACATGATATAATAATATAAGATATAATAAACACGAAAGAGGGTAAACATGTTGGTACGCCAACTTTTTTTTAATGCATGCTATCAGTGGATGCCGTGATAAAATAGAACTTAACTATATGTTAAATAGGCCGTAAACGTTCCATTTATTGAACCACTTGTTTAGAATTGGTGAGCTTTGTAAATGGTTAGCCCAACGAACGTTTGTTTACAGACAATTCGGTCACAAGTGCAAAATGTTATTATTTAATTTTTATTTATTAATTTTTGGCCAACGGCGAGAATCGAACTCGGGAGTCGAGACCGCGCCGTGGAAAGCAACTATAATAATTGGTGACCGGTATAAGACCGGTGACATGATAAAAAGAACAAACATTTTTATGTTTTTTTAATGCAGTTCAATTTCAATAGCATATAATTTTCATGCATAGTAAAATCTTCCGTAAATGTTGTAATATACTAAACAATTAAATGGTTTTGATTCTTGCTTATTTCAATAATTATTTCGATTTCAAGAAAATTATACATTAAATTAATATCTATTTAAAGATAAAAAATATAAATCAAAACTCCCACAAAATGTTGTTACTAAAACCAAGTTTACTACGCCTTCCATTGCTCTTTTGCAATAGCAATTTAAATTTGAATATATTTTGTTTGTGTTTCTTCTATTTTAGTACTTCTTATACTCAAAAAAAATGATGTTCTTTATTATATCATTATTTCACACAAGCTGAGTAAAATTTACCTAATCAAAATAAATAATTGTCTTGTATTTTAGATTTTCTTGTTAAATAATGACAGTTATACCAATTTAGTAAAACAATAAACAATTATCAATGAACCACAAACGAAAAACAATACACATATCATAAGTTTTCTGCGAAATTATTTAAAACATAAATACAATTGGTTTTCTTAGACCTGTAGACGGCTGAACTGCAATGACTCAAAAAATTAAAATTGGTAGTACACATAAAAAAAAACCAGGAACACACACGTGATTCTATTGCCTGAAGTAATAATTGTTACTAAAGAATTTCAAAAGCAAAAGATAATGAATCATAAAAAAGTATTTTTCTTGAATTATAAGATTACTTTTGTGTCTTTGAAAATGTTGGAAATTTTTTTGATGTCATCTCTCATCTTAATAATTTATTATCTGATATATTGTAAATATTAGTTTAAGTAAAATAATTAAACAATTTCTTCGAAATTTCTAAATTAAAAAGTTTTAGTAGTTAAAGAGATAGTGGGGTTTAACGAATAGGGAATACATGATTCAGTAAATCATTTGTTTAATTTGCAGAAACAACTCGGTTTAATTTAAAAGATTGCCGCAACAGAAATAATAAGAATTACTAGTCTATAACACAGTGACGTAAATATCGTGTTTGTGTGTGATAGTCAAACAAAATTGCCGCATGAGAAAAATATCATTATTTGTGATGAGAATATTTAATTTAAAATTGATTTCATTTAGTTTTCCAAATAAAGATTTTTTTTTTAAATAACAATCATAGGTTTTTACGGGGGCCATAGCTACAATGTAATACTTTGAAGTAGTTTCAATGTATAGTTTGGTTTCGACCAATCTGAGAAACCATGAATTTATATTTGAATTCCTAATTAAAAAAATTCAGTCGTCTCATCAACTGCAGAGACCAAACTACAAAAATTTTTTGGTTTAAACTAAGTATTATACTTCGTAAAGACACATTGAAAATGTTCATCTCTTTTTAAACAATTCTGGCTCTTCTTCCAGATGAATAAATAAAAAATTTGAATAAAAATGCTTAATGCAAGAAAGTAGAAATTTACCTGGCTCATATAATTCGCTAATACAATATGTCTTTACGAAGTATAATAATTAGTTTAGACCTACAAAAATTGTGTTTCATCAGTAAACATCTACTTTTGCTAATTTAATTGATTTGTGATGTCATAATTGACATTACAAATCAATTAAATAATTGATTATTGATGCCAAATCGCTGAGATTTTGTTCAACATAATTGATTATTGATGCCAAATCGCTGAGATTTTGCCTCATGAGATTAAATTTATCGATGTATGTGATTGTGTAATGCTGAAAACAGATGTGCGGAAAAACGCACGCGGATACGCAGGCGGAAACGCAATTAAAACAGATGCGCGTTTTTTTTTTGACATGCGTTTTTAATTTCGTGTTTTTTGGTTGGTACTAAAAAATGATTACGGCTTAGTTGCACATAAACTTCTGTGTGTATAACGTTGACAATTTACTTTTTTGTGCGCAATAAAAATTGATAAAATGGAAATTAATTCACTTATTTTGGTGTATTTATGTTATTTGAAATATATACAATATTATAAAATATATACAATATTATAAAACAATAAAATATTAAAATTTTCCATTAAATAAACTATAGGATCATACACGGTCCTTTTTTTATTACAATATATTTGAATTATAGCGTGAAGTAGGCATAAACTAATTTATTTATTTTTTTTTGTGTTGTCAACACTTAGCGTTTCGCGTTTTTTGCGTTTTTTTTAGAATTAGAGACGACTTGCGGAAAAACGCATTCTATGCGGAATACATGTATTTCATATCAAATAAAGTAGTGTATTTTAAAAAAAAACGCGCGTTTAAACGCGCGTTTTGCCGCACATCTGTTTTCAGCATAACGCATTAACTAGCGAGTCTGTAAGAAATTTCCGTAAGAATGCGACAATAGGAAAATTTATGATAATGACCAGCGGCTCTTTAAGAAAGTTTCGTTCAGTTTCGTTAAATTTGAACTGTCACGTAACATTCTGTAATGAGAGTGAAAATTACCGCACAAACTTGAAGAAACGTAAAAAGTTTTGTTTTAAATAAAATACTTGTTACTGGTATGTACATATATTATTATTTAATATTGAATCTATTATTATATGTACTTTTTAAATACATAATATTATAATTTAATATATTAGAAGTTATGTAATGTGATAAAATATTATATTACTGAAAAATAATAAAAAATAAATATGTATTTTTATGTACAATGCACAAAAAAAACCTTAACCTAAAATAATTGTATTTTTATGTTCGTTTTAGAAAAATATTATAAGTAAAGAGGCTGCTTGGGGTGAAATAGCCAAAATAACCGGCATACCTAGTAAGTTTTTACTGTAATTTATATTATGTAAATTATTGAGCTAATCCTTAATAACTTATTACAGGAGAAGATTGCAAGAAGAGGTGGAATCTATTGCAAGATAGATTTGAAAAAGAAAAAAAAGCAAGAACCAGTATCTGGAAATGCCCCACGTCCATATGAGGAAGTATGGCCCTACATGGAAAGCATGAAATTTATGGAAAGTTTCATTCAATCCAGAAAGTATGTTTTAAGGATGGAAATAATTATTGTTGTTTATGTGTGTAATTAAATATTTACTTTATTTTTAGAACTAAATCAAACCATTTTGATTCGGAGGATGTCCTTGATACCGAAACTCATAGTGAGAACAACAGTACTACCGCAGAAAATGAAACATCGCCGGCGGCAAAACGGGAAAAGGTCGATCATTTCGAAGATACATGCAAAATGTTCCAAGAAGCTATAAGTAACTTCACAGCCAGACAAAAAACTGCTATACAACAAAAACCACCAACTGATGCAGATGAGTTATTTTTGCAATCGATTGGGAAGTTAATGAAAGAGTTACCAGAGCCTGTGAAGGCCCAGGCTCGCATTGATATGCTGTCCTACGTGACAGCATTAATAACGGAGCACTTAGGACCAAACAGTTCGCCTGTTTGACCTGAACTTTTATTTTATTTTAACTTTTTTAATTAAACGTTTGTGATATTATTTATATATATATATATATATATATATATATATATATATATATATATATATATATATATATATATATATATATATATATTTATATATATATATATATATATATAAATATTATATATATATATATATATATATATATATATATATATATATATATATAAATAACCTAAAACTATTGTGTGATACTAGTTTGACTGAATTATTTTTTTATTTTAATTTTTTTAATTGAATTTTTGTGATGATATATATATATATATATATATATATATATATATATATATATATATATATATATATATATATATATAAATATATATATATATATATATATATATATATATATAAATATATATATATATATATATATATATATATATATATATATATATATATATATATATATATATATATATACAACCTAAAACTATTGTGATACTAGTGACTGAATTATTTTTTTATTTAAACTTTTTTAAATTAACTTTTAAGTGATATTATTTACTGTATATATATATATATATATATATATATATATATATATATATATATATATATATATATATATATATATAAATATAGTTTGACTGAATTTGAAATAAAACTATTTTTGTTAATTATTTATTATATATTTTATTTAAATAAACAACGTTGTCTTAAGCCATCCAACTTAAACGTCCCTCGTTATTGACGTAACTGCATATCTTATTTCTGATCTGGAGAGCAATGCTACCCCCTAATACATGGGTGTTTCGAGACGGGTGAATACTTTGAAGACTATTTACTTCTTGTCTCCACGTTCCTGCCTGTAGGTTGTGATTTGAATCCTCATGGTCTACAAATATCGGAGGCGCATATGTATTTTTACTTTCATTCGTTAGACGTAGAAAGTTGTGTAATGCGACACACGCACATACAATTGTTTCGGCATTATCTGGAAGCATATTTAATGTTGTTAAGAGAATGCGCCATCGACAAACTAAAATCCCAAACGCATTCTCTATACATCGCCTCGCCCGGGATAAACGTTTGTTATAAATTTCTTTTTCCTTTGACAGACCCACACCAGGATACGGCTTCATAATATTTGGCGTGAAAGGAAACGCTGCATTAGCTACAAAAAAATGTGGTGCAGTAATGCTAGTTCCTGGTAATTGTGATGGATCTGGAATCAAGAGATCACCCTTTGATAACCGCTTACCAAAACTAGTTTTACTGAAAATTCCTAAAGCAGAACGAAAATGAAATACAAATATTGTTGTTAGATGAACATTATCAATATTTACCGCCATCATGCTGCGATCCATACGCGCCCACATCTACATGCGTTAACACGATGCTGTGGAAGCCCTTATAATTATAAAATTGGCTTCCGCTGTCAGAGGGGCATTGTATAGCAATGTGTTTGCATAGATAGCACCTACACAATTGGGAAAATCCCATAACTGATAGAAATCGTTGGCAATTAATTTCACATCATGTATATTTGGCTCCGTAACGTAGAACCCACCTAGTGATTTCCATAATGCGTCACACGTCTCGTATACGATTTTCCTTACAGTTTCTTTCCCGTCTTTCCAACTCCATGCTAAACTTTGGAAAGAAGAGCCTTGAGATAGGTATCTGTAAATTTATATATAATATTATAACTCTTTTATGGTTATAAATACATTAAAAACTTACAATAAAGTAAGAGTAAGGCAGAATTCGCAGCTCAACAGGTTTCGTTCATTCTCCATTTGTGGCCGCACTAAATTAAGCAACATTTCGAATACATCTCGCGTCATTCGAGTATGTATGAAAAACTGTTGTGGATCATGAATTTTAATTTCGGTGAACGTCACCTAAAATAAATTATGTACATTACTTTTATATACTTTACAAAATTTTATTTGTATTATGTATAGTTATTAGGTATACATACCTTGAAATATCCAAATATGTTTCTTGTGTGACTTATTTGTCTCACCGCACAAGACCGTTTCTTATTAATTTTATTTTTCATGGTATGTAGAGATTTTAATCCTTTAAATAGGATAAACAGTACCTCTAACTCCTCAATATCCTGAATATCCTGAATATCTATTTATGATAATTTTATTGTTTTTTTTATAATATTTTGAAATAAATTTCCTTAACTTAGGCAGAACACGTCTTGTTGACACAGATTTAGATGTATTAGTAACTATCAAAACTCCATATAAAATTAATAAAAAAAATTGTAAATGCATGCGCATTATTTGATTTTATTGTTTATTTCTTTTATACAATATTCGCTAAAATATCCCGACACGATTTTCTACTTACAATACAATCAAAGTATATATTTTTGTATAGCATGAGTATGCAAACAATACGGCTTGTAGTAGGTAAAACAATACGGCTTGTAGTAGGGTTTTGGTAAAATGCCCAGTTATGATAATTTTTTGACAAATGTTTATCAATACATAGGAAAAAACATACATAAAATCTCATAAGACAAAATCAAAATCTCATCGATTTTACATAAACCCCGTGTTAATTAGATTTTCGGCGATTAACGGGCGCATTTGCCATAAAACGATTAATTCAATTGATTTGTACTGTTTATTCAATTTTTGTAAAATTTAATTTATTTTAATTTTATCGTTATATTATATTATTATTTATAAATTGATTTATTATTAAGATTTTACATTTGTTATAATTTTATAAAACCTTATTTTTAATAATTTCGGTGTTGTGTCGAGTAAAGTGAATATAAATAAGATTTTTATGCAAATACTTGATTTGCTTGTTACTTGGGTTATTTTATTGTTGCATTGTTGTGCTATTACATTATTATATTTTATTTTTTATATTTTCATATTTTCATATTTTCATATTATTGTATTATTGTGTTGTTAAATTTTTATATTGGTATATTATAGTATTATTATTATTACATAGAATAATTTTTAGCTACAATGGGAAAAATTAAAAAATTTGTTTTTTTTTCAGGCAAAAATTAATCCAATTTATTACAGCCTACGATTTGCAGAAATTATATTATTATAATATTATCTTACTATATTATGAATTAATTAATTTATAATTTCAGATGAAAATTAATTCAATTTACTGCAGCCTATAGCTAAGAGCCATAGAGATGAATGGTGGCACACTAGAGTTGCTGATAATAGATTACAAAATGCAGAGTAGTTTAGTGAAATTGTAATTGCCTTATGCTAACAGTAGTTTGAATATTGGCTACCAGGAAACTGGATCGATTCTATCATTACGGACATACCTTTTCTTTCCCTACCCCACGAAAATTTACTAACTATTGGCCGCCTAGGTTTCTGTAACCGGTTCGATCTCAATAATTTAAATAATTATTAATATATGTAATAAGTAATATAATAAGTACAAGTATATGTAAAAATGGGTGTACAGTGGGCCCGGCGCTTTCTGTAATATCATGCTTAATGCTTGGCCGTAAATTCTAAATCAATCATTCAGTCAATCAGTAAACATCTCCGTTTGTGCTCTTTAAATATTAAATTGAATTGTTTTTTTTTTATAAATTTTTTGTTTCTTTAAAAAGTGTCTTTTTTTAATAATCTTATTAAAATGGAGAATAATAATGCCAAATTTCAAGTTAAAAAGGAAACCAGATGCGGGCACGATTAATGGTGCCGCAAAAAAAGCCACTTCCGGATTATACCATTCCGGTAGGGGGCCGTTTTGAACCTCAATGCTCTAACTGTAGGAGAAGTCTAAACAAGACTTGTGAAATTTTGTTTAATCAGTAAACATTAATTTTTGTGCTCTTTAAATATTAAATTGAATCGTTTTTTTTAAATTTTCATTTATTTTCTTTAAAAAGTGTCCATGAATAATCTTATTAAAATGGAAAATAAAAATGAATTTCAAGTTGTTGTACACAACAAAAAAGGAAACCAGATGGTGTGATTAATGGTGCCACAAAAAAGCCACTTCAGATTATACGATTCCAGTAGGAAACCGTTTTGAGCCTCTTAACAATGCTCGTATTGTTGTGCCTGTTGACAAATCAAAAACTCCTCCGATCATTATGAACTGCAAGATGGAGGAAGTGGAGGCGCTGCTTGCCAAATGTACTAGCTACATCGGAATTGGAAATTTCACGACTAAAATTCTAAATCGCACCGGACGGGTGCGATTAAACGCTAAAATATTGAAAGCCACCAGCGGTTAACGCAATACCTAGCAAGAAGTTTGCACCAGTATCACTCGTTCACTCTCGAAAATGAACAAGAATACACGGCCGTAATTCTCGGCTTTTATCCAGTAGAAACCGAGACATTGAAGTTGGCCATCACTAACGCGGTGCGTGAAGTGCCTCGAATTTCACGAAAAGGGAAAATGCGAAAGAACTACGAAGGACTGCGAAATGCGTCAACTACAACGGAGGTCACACGGCCAACTACAAAGGATATAGTGCCTATCAACGATACAAAAGCGCGAGACAAAACGAGAAAAAATAGTGGTTACACCTAGTCCAACGTTATATGTACCAGCACCAGCACCACTTGTTAATTTTGGAAAACGAATGCAGCAGCACCAACCCAGAAAAGCCAGCAACGGCCACGACCAAATATTTTTGCAGAATTAAAGGCGCAAATTGAGGAATTACAACAGATCTCGAACATAAAGGAAATCAATGAACAGAAGAATCTCATCATGATCATCAAATCTTCAAAATCAACGCACGAAGCTGCCATGAACATCGCCATATTTTACATGCAATCACCATAAAAACTTATGATGATTGACACAAATAAAAAAAGTCTAAAGTGCCTTTTATGAAACCCTTGTCCATAATTCCTAAAAAAGTGGAGTTCGAAAACTTCATCCAACTCCATCAACCAAGAGTAATTATGCTCACGGATACATGGCTTAGACAGGATAAGAACTTCTCTCTGTCCAGCTACAATATCTACAGGTATTATAGAGTACTTATTAATCCAAATACTAATAATATAACAAATGGTGGCGGAGTAGCTATACTAATTCATAAATCACTTAAATATAAATTACTAATACCTATTCCACTTAGTAGAATTGAAAGTATTGCCGTAGAACATAGAACTAGGCATAGAATTATATAACCAAACATTAACCCTTGTAGATATTTATAACACTCCTACTAACCCTGATTCAGTAGCTTTATCTCAAGATCTTGAACTTTTAATTAAATCATATGATCGAGTAGTCATAGCTGGAGACTTAATGCAAAGCACAGTAATTGGAATTGCACTATGGCCAACAGCCATAGTACATAGAAATAGCCATGGAAACATTCTTAATATACACAGCATAGCCTCCAAAAATAACATCCTATTAAATCACCCCGATGAACCAAATTGTTTTGTTCCCAGTATAAATCCTTCAATAGACCTAATTCTTTCTAAAAATTATTCAAAAATCACTAATACATAATCCATAAATGATTTGTCATCAAACCACTATACCCATACTATACCCATACTATACCACTATACTATGTTCTTTTTAAATTATGTACCAGTTCAATAATAATATTTTCGGCTCCACCTCGAGAAAAATCGTATGAAAATCATTCCGTATTACATTGATAATAACTTGACAAGACCCCTAAGAGGCCCAAACTCTTTTTCCAGCTCTGAATCTATTAACTCTAACATATATAAATTAACAAACCATAACCAATTAGCAATAAACTCATCTTCATCAATAATCCCTAATTTAAATAATTTCACAACTATGGACATCCTTTCTGTAGTGTAGTTAAAGGTTTGATTTCACATCGCAATAGACTTAGGCGTATTCCTGGGCGAACACTAGATCGGTCACTTAGACACCCTATTAATCAACTTAACAAATTATTCAAATCCGAACTATTAGAAAATTCTAACATTGCATGGGATAAAAAGCTTAGAGAAATAAAACCTAATCATACCTCGATTTGGAAGCTAGTTAGAAATTTAAAAAACCGAGGTAATAAAATGCCACCACTAAAATCGGATGATCAAGTTGCGTAAACAAATTTCGTTAAAGCCAACCTTCTTGCAAAACAATTTCATCTCGCCAAATCCCTCTTCATCCAAAGATCCCAAAAATCGAGTCACAAGCTCAAAAATCAGAAATATAGAATCATCTTCAATTAAACTTACTTCTGGTGATGTTATTCATCCACCAGAACTGAGAGAAATGCTCAAAAATATGCGGCCAAATAAGGTCTATAACCATGATAATTTGTCACCTCTATAGTAATCAAAAATCACCCAAAAAAAGACATCATGTATCTATTAGCAATATTAAATTCGCCTTTCGACTTTATTTTGTTAATTTGGAATTCAAATTTAAAGTCATGGTTTCTTAGATTAGGTCGAAACCAAACTACATTGAAGCTATGTCAAAGTTCATCTCTTCTAAAACGATTCTGGCTTTTATTTCAGATGAATAAACAAACAATTTGTTACGAAACCGTACCATATCAACAATTCGGCTTCGTCAAACTAGATCCCAAGCCAGTTTTTATTATTTTGGTAGAGCATCGTAAGAAGCCACCTAATTCTGTAAATCATGGAGTTGTTCTTACCGATAGTGACCTATACACTTAATAAATATAGTGTCTATGCTCGTTCGTGTACAACTGCACAGGAACATGTCGCTTCTTTAATTATGTTTTTTTTTATACCATTAGTTTAAGAGATTAAACCTTTGATGATATTTTGTTGTATTTTAAACGATTTTGAGACTAGTGAAAGACAAGAATCGTAGAATCAGTTTAAGTAGTTCTTTCATATGTATATACGGTATGACTTGTAAAAGATCAAATATTGACTATTGTTGAATTTATTGTGACGTCATTATGATCAATTTGTCTGTGACAAATTGATTTTCGAGTGAGTCCATGTTTCTAGGTAGATATTTTTATGTTTAAAGAATATATTTATGATGTATATTTCAATTGATCATTTAGAAATCTACCACACTTATCCATACAGGGTTAGGTTATGTTAACTATGGAAAAATAAAAGCATTATGGATAAGAGTTAAAGAGATATGGGGTAAAATTTGGTTAAGCCGTTTAATTAAAAATATGTGAGGGCGAATCTTTGCTTTGATCGACATGAGGATTCCATTTCAGCTTAATATCCAAAAGTAGGTTTAGATATTTGAAGGGTTAACTCCTTTTTATTATCACTCCGCCATTAGAATAACGGTATTGATTGATAGGCATACCAGGCAGCTTCTAATTTTTGACTGCCATATAATTGATTTTATTAACTGAAGTTTGTTTTCACTGGGCCAAACATTTACCAAGTTCAAATCTGTTTGCATATCATTTAAATATTAAAAGTTACAGGTCCTAGTATAATAGTAGGAATCTCTGTAAGATACCTTTTTGAAGATATATAGTAATTCACACCCGTAAATGGAGGTAGGACCGAAACCTTAATAATTGCATTGAGTTTACCTTTAGGGTTAACTAAAGTTTGGTGAGCAATATAGCATGGCTCACTAAATCTCAAGCTTTTCTTAAATCTAGAAACAGTTGAGCTATAATTTTTCCCCAGTCCATTTTTCCGTAGTAAAATTGGTTAAGGCAGCTTGTGTGCTGGATGATTTAGTAAACCCAAATTGATTATGAGCATGAAATTAACAATTTTTCACATATATTTTGGATATTACAGAAAATATACAGATCGGTAAGGGTATGACTCTTGCCATTTTAAATTTTTCTGGAATATTTCTTTCGTATATTGATTTATTGATGAAGTGTGTAACAGCTCTCTTCAGTTTTTCTTGAAAAAAATGAAAGAGCTTACTTGAAATTCAATCTTTTCCTGACGCTTGCTTCCAGATTTCCAGTGGCTAATGCCACCTCGTCGTCGTCTTCTTATACAGCTCATATAAAATTTGACATATATCTATACCTCTTGGATATTTAGTGTTAACGGTGTTCATAGAACGGTGTATGTCACATACCTGAACAACACACGAATTTATTGTTCAGTTTCACTTAACAAGCGGCACTAGTTAAGTCCTTTTTTTAATATTCCTTTTTTTAATTTCCTAATTTTACATTTTTTTCCGGATGAGGAAATATGGAAATGTATTAAGTAATCATGATAATTTAGATATAATTCCAGGGCCATGTGAATTGCCCCAACCACAGTGGCTCGAAATTACTAAATTTTTGTTAAAAATACATAAATGTATCGTTTGTATTAATGTGCACTATGTAGGTTTTTTATATAGCCACTAATCGAACTAATTATGAAGTTTTTTAAAAATAATTAACAATTAAGGTGGTAAAATGTATTATAGAATAACGAGTTAGTTATTTTAATTAAACTATATTTATCAAATTACTCATAAATTATTATAATTTTGGAATAAATTGTATTTATATATGTATAGATGTATTTATAGAATTCATAAGTTTGATTCATTGAGAACTAATACACGTAGCAGTTAAGATGGACAAATTTTAATAAAATTACTGTCTCTGAACATGTTATTAGACGTTATTTTTGTCCACTAAAGTCTTTTATGTATATATATTAAAAAAATTAAGTGGTGGAAATGTCGAAAAATCTTGTAACATAATAACAATTACCCTTTACAAAACATAAAACTATATAATTTAAATGTGGCCTATTTGTAGGATTGTTTGTTTACGAATAGTTCACCACAATTTTTTTTATTTTCTTTTAACGAAGAACATAATAAATACATATATCAATGTATTGTGGAGTGATCGGAACCTCTATTAAAAAGTTGTTAATTCTAAAGACTGTCCTCAATACTTAGTACTAAAATCAGTATATAGGAGATGTTAGGAATAAAGATATGTTGTATTTAGAAATGAAGGTAGTACTATCAAAATTCAACGTGAAACATATTTGGCTGCATATGGTAAAATGATTATCGACAAAGACATCTTCGGCCAACTAGGTCCTATTTGAAATATTATGGTCGATAATATTTGAAATATTGTTGTTTATCATATACTTAATGTCGTTTTATTTGGCTGTTTTAGAAATGAATATTTATTCAATTAAGTAAACTAACGAGATGACTTATTTTGGGTAATAAAATCTAAATCGTTGCAACATTATGTTTTTGTCACAACACTTAACAAAATAAGTGTGCGACATCAAACCGAACAGTTTTTTATTTAAGATAGCGTCCATTAAGTTGACAACTTTTATTTATATCAAATTAATTTGTGCAGACTTACTTATTAATTTAATTAAGTTGGCGAGGTAAGTTATTTTCTGTCTCTATCTTGGAGAAAAATCTGATTGGTTAATACGACAAACTTTAATTTGTCAAATACATATTATATTAGTTATTGACAAATAAATTTGGATGACCTTTTAAATTAATGATGTTCTAAGGTTTCATGTAGATTTTAGCTGTTGAAATAAGTATGTGAAATCAAATACATTGAACAACTTTGTAATTATTCAATATGGCGGTAAATAAGAAGACGTTTAGTAAAGAGGCTTATAGTGAATATTATAAAAAATATCACTTTTTTCGTTTTTGGCTTAAATGTATAAATCTTTTTACCTGCATGTGGTTGGTTGATTTGGATGAAGGCTCTTCCTGTTGCAATGACTAAATAATTATTTGTTTAATAAAAATGTTTACGGCTATCTTAAAAACTCCAATTTGTAAATTTTCTTACAAATTGTTTTATTTTTTTGTAATGGATACATTTACTTTAAACTACTATGAAGCGTCTATAATGTTGAATAAAAGACAAAACTACTGACCGATTCGAAAGTTTGATATCTTATTCAAACGCTCTACTGATGTGTGTAAATCGTGTAAACAAAGATTTTAACATTTTATATAAGCCGTTACTTGAAATTAATTAATCGTTACAACATTATTATGGAATACGCCAAATAAACATTTCGAGATACACCTTTTAAAAATTGTTATTAAGATTTGTTTAACAACTACAAGCAAGTGGTTTTAATATCCACGCGCTGTTGTAGCAAATTTAGTGTTAAAGGTAGCCATACAAACTCACATTCCTGGACAAAACAGGAATTCATTGCAATGGAAAGATGTACTGGTTGGTCTATTTTGATTATTAATTATTTGGTAGCATGATCCCAGTTTTCTTATTACATATTGCCGTTTTCAAAAAATTTGTCTTTTAATTAATAAAATGAAGTTATATGAATTATATCTGTACCAAAAAATCTCTGAAGATTTAGTGTTAAATCCAAAAAAACATCCAGATGCCAAAATAATATACATACTAATTTCTAGCAATAGGGAATAATTATTTAATAAATTTGGAATCGTAGGCGAAAATAATAAAATTTATGACAGGCTATGGCTATAAGGAATTAGCTCACTAATAGTTTTTATTTAAGGGATCTTTTGCAGGAAAGCTGAATAATGTCACACGGGAGTTGCTGATTAAAGGTGATAGGAAGCAGAACAGTTTATAAAAATTGTGATTGTAACAGTAGTTTTAATATAAGGTTTCGGAAAACCGGACCAATTCTGTCATTACTAACATAACTAAACTCCCTACTCCACAAAAACCTGTAGAATAGAACTGTTCCATAATGCTCATGAGGTAACAGAAACCAGGTCGTTTCTGTCATGCATGGAAAGGAATCTATAGAAATAGAAATATATGGCAATCCCTCTTATCCTACCGTTTGTTAAATTTAAAAATACTGTGGGAATAGGACCGGCGTTATCCGGAGCACTTGCCTGAAGCTTAGTATACAAATTTTATTAAAAAAAAAAAAAAAAAAATTCTATGCTATTTTCGCACCATAACACAATCAAGTATAGATGACCAAATGTAAGAGGATATCAGAGAACGCAACAATCAGGATTGTAAACCAACAAGAAACAACCTGTTTTAATAAAACGAATTATTTTGTTAATTTCAAAATTTTTTCGGAAAATAATGATAATTTCAGAAAATGGATTAGGTAAAAAAAATCAACAGCATTACAGACAAACTTACTTTACTGAGATCTTTTATAAGATTTCTCAGACCATATTTTTGTACAAGTATGGTGATCGTTGTAGGTGGTCAGCCCAACAAAAGATTTTATACACAATTGGTCACGGCGTTGTGATCAGCGGCGGAGATCGAACTTATGACCGTGGTGTATTTAAGCCAACACCTTATCGATGTTATCGAATAAAGTATTAAATTTTGGAACGAACGGTAGAAGAAATTGAAAAAGTGGTAATCTGCAGATATCCTGTTTTTGTTAATGTCATAGACATTTACTCGTACTTTAGTTTTATTTTAAATCGCATACAGAGAAAAGTAATCGACTGAATAAAATAAAAACGTTGAATAATATGAAATCAAACTATATTCAAAGGGCACAATAACTAATACGTATTAAACGAATGGTGTGCACATTGTAAGTGATCAGTCAAACAAAAACTTGTTTACATACTCTGCATGTAGCCGACGCAAGTTGTAAATTAAGTTTAATTTATATTACATATTTGTGATTAACCGAAAACCCAAATTATTTTCCTTACAATCCTGTAAGTGAAAAGTAAAGGTTTTTGCATCGGGGATGCTCTGTAGCTTTCAAAATATTTAAGGGAACGCATAACCCTTAACTTAGCTTAAATTTAATGGTACTTAAGTAAATAGGCTTTATTTAAAGTCGAAATGGTTAATTTATGAATTTTTCAAACACAAATTAGTTTTGTTTACTTCAAAGCATTATTCCACTCAAACGAATGACACAAGATAACTTGGACCCTAAGACTTTTTAACCCTCGTCCGGCGGCAAATAGGTAAAAATGTAACTTTTTTCGTTTTTAAATACTAATAAATTTTCTTGTAGAAGCCGGAGAGGGTTAAAATTTCAATAGATATCTACAGTTTTATACTAGGGGTCTGTCCCAATTACAAACTTATTTCAGACTTATCGACTTATTTGACGCCATCTTGAATAAGTCGATCAAGCCGTCCCAATTGATTTTGCTGACTTATTTTGACAGCTCCATTTAAATACAAATATTTTTACAATCTGCTATAGTTGAATACTAAAAAATTAACGCAAAAATTAATTAAAATGATCAACTAATGAACATTTATATTATTGATTATATAATGTTGATACGAAATATGTTTTTTATACGATGCTTACTTGATATCAAATAAGTTTTTTTAAAACAAAGGGACGGAAAATAAGTCACCTCGCTAGCAGGCTTATTCAAATAAGTCTGACTAATTAAATAAGTCGGTGATTGAGACAGACCCTAGATCATGCATACATAATTTTAGAAGAATATTCCCACCCACTTCAGAGATAGGGGGTCGAGTAGTTTTTTATATCATAACAGGCCGCAAAGTTATAATTGTACCTTCATACCATTTGTATAAATTTACTGAAACAAACAAAAATTATTATGACTTTTTTTAATGTTTTAATGTTATTTTATTATAAAAAAAATTAAAAATATTTCAGTTAAATGATATAAAAGGATAATAATATCCTTATATAATAAGGATTGTTTTTATAGTTTTCAAACTTCACTAGTTTTGCACGTTGTCTTTATTATTGCGTGTTCATCATAAACGGATTGCAAACAAACTCCACGCGTATTTCTGTAAGTTTTGCGTTGGTTCCGCTTTAGCTCTTGCGGACATAGCAACAACCTACGAGACGGGAGGCTTCTCGACTACCATGAGGTACTGGAGGGCCAGCTACTGCTTTTGATGCTACAATAATTCAGACTATAGGTTATCATCACAATGGGCTTTGTACTATGAGCCTCCATTGAAGGCTTATATACCTGAATGGCAAGATCTTTCAGGAACTTTTGTCGTTGATCCTTTGTTCTGAACTGTGGGTTGTGTTCACAATATAGAATATAGGATGCTAAAACAATGACATCAATCATGTTCTAGAAAAACGCCAGAGCCGACTGTAATGTTCTTCAGTTTTATTATAGTACTTTATTGACTCTGGCTTTGCTATTGGTATCTCCTCGACTACGCTCACCCTATGCATGGATGATAGAAGCTGACTGATTTTTTGGCACATATAACCGAAGTGTTACATAATGATTTTATATAAAATCGGTTGAGTATGTTGCTCAACCATGTTGTTTGGTAAACACTTTATTTTTTCTAACTGTGACAATTAGTAACATATTCAATTAACACTTTTGCTAATTCCATACTAGTCAAAAAGCTGTCTGTAGTTACATTTTTCCAGAGTCTTTATACGAGCTATAACTAGGTTCAATACTGTGCTTTTATAAACGTTTACTTGTCGAGAACCATTTGATGGTTTTTCAGTGTAAATCTGGACTTGTAATGGTGACGTTTGATGCGTCACAAGCTAAAAAAAAATTATGCTATGTTTGGCTGGTTTTGAAGTTAAATACTGCGAAAATCTAGTACAACCTCAAAATCATACTATGACATCTAAAGAGTCTTCCGGCTTGGTGCAGTTTTATCTATTTGCAAACATTGTGCGTGTTTCTCGTCATTGTCAAATCTTATAAACCATAACATCGTTTTAAAACAATCATAAGACATTTACTAAAATCTGATGGTACTAAAAATAATTATGGTAACAAGAGCTTTGGTTGAATAGGTTCTAAAGCAAATCGATCAAATCTATATCTAGATATTGCCAGATATTGAAATAACTTCAAAAATATACATGAAATATTACAAAACATGTAAATAATGTGGAACTACCAAATATCGTAGAAAAATCATGCCTATAGTCAGGATTTCCATATAAAATACAATTGTATCTTTCTCGACTTTTAGCGTTGAAAAATTATGCCGCCGAACGAGGGTTAAATAAAACTAAGTTGCAAGTTAAAGTTTAATAGTTGTGTTGCTTTCACAAAGCCGAAAAAGATTACAACAACAATTACATTGTATAAAGCCGAATCGGCTTTATTTGTTATCCAAAAAATTAAATTGTTTGGTTTAGAGGAAATAAAACCATTTTATGGTTATGGTGTTCACCACAAGGCGGGAATTTTTTCAAATTTATTATTTAAAATCATATTTAAAATCACAGAAACTATAATCACATCACACGATTCTTGTGTATAAAATTTTTTTACATAAATCTATATAAAAAAATTTGACATAAAGGTTTTATAACCAAAACAGAAAAGTTAAAATGCGCATAAAGCTAAAAGCTATTGCTTTGAGATATTAAAGTAAAACTCGCTTAACTTTACCAAAGCAACACAGCTAATATCTGTGTACATTTTTTTTAATCGAGGTAATCCGCAAGTTATTTTGAAGGTTATCAAAAATTGACCCCCCTCATATATCCAGGCCACTGACATTAATATTTGAAATATAAGGTGTAGCTTGCTATTAAGCAAACAAAATGCGTATTTTGAACAATAATACATCTTATTTACGACCAAATTAATTATTATTTGAAGTGTTTAAATTATAAACAAATTAAAACTATAAACGTCTAACATATTCCAAATATTTATAACTCAAAACCAAGAAATATACAATCGCACACAAATAATTCAATGATCATAAAGTAATAATAGTTGCAAATTTGTATCTGTATTTCGAATATAGACAGTAAGATCTGTATAATACATAACATGCTATATTGCAGTACTTAATGTACTTTTGGTTCTAAAATCCACATGCCACAAAATAATGGAAGTTATTGACATATACAATTGAACCAAATTATAACCATCTCTCACCTATTTAAAAGGTGATTTGTTGGCACAAGTGTTTCCTTACTTTATAGCCTTAATGTAGAAATTTTCATATAAAGTAATACGCAAAACTATAACCATTACGGTTCTCATGTTTTTAACTAATCGTTGGTGTTAAAATATTACTTATCATCATTTAATAAAATTCTTCCTAAAATTTAAATTCAATCTGCCAAAGGCCGTATAACTTTCTTTCTGATACACCTGATCCTGTACAACTGATACGGAACAAATGTTCTCTAATTGTACCACCAACTATGTTCCATTTTGAGATTATTACTAGATTAGGAATACGCCAAAGGGATCATTGAATGCAGTGGATCAACACATTTGGAAACTATATATATCAACAAATTAGTATACAAAAAATCAAATAACAAACTGTACTAAAACACAAAAAACCTTCCTATAATAGTTTTTTTTTTTTAAATGATTTATCTGACAAACTAATCGTTTAAATACATTTAGTTTCATACAACCTGTTTTAAATAATTTTTTTTAAATGCTCTTATACATCTTTTATCGTTACAACCCTAGGAGAAAATTACATTTTAAGGAAAAAACGAAATAAAGTCATATACAGCCCAACCGAGATCAACTGTAAAGTGTTCTACAAATCATACTGAAAAATTAAATTAAAAAAATTAGAAATATACGAATCAATATAATATTCTAACTACATACTATTTTTAAAACAAACACTATTTCTATTTTTATAAAAAAATAAAATAAAAAATGAATCAAAACAAAAAAATTAGTAGTATAATTAATTATATAAATAACAGTGTGAGATTATTATTTTTTAAACAAATAAAATTTTCGAAAACTTTTTTTATTTTATTGAAGTAATCATATTATAAATTTATAAGATTTCAAAAAGAAAACGGATATTATTTATTTTATTTCTCCAGTTGTTTTATGTAAATAAGGTGTATAAGTAGCGAAATCCATTAATTACTTTTAGATTTCGACAATAAACAATTTTAGCCCAATATTTAATGTCATTTCTGTATTATGTTATAGTTGAGTAACGGCACATAAGAATATTGTATTACTATATAGAAGATTTAGTAAAACGATTCATTATGTATTTTATTTTGCATTGATTGCTTTACACTTTAAATACACTAACAATGAAGATTTTATAACCTGAACTAATTATACTTGTCACCTTATGATTACACACACACGAACCGTTTGTTCAAAAACCACAGATTTAATTGGTGCATATTCGAAAGCCTATATTTTCCGTTTGTATATGTTTGGTCCAATAGGTCCTAGTTCCCGCTCAAAATAATTTAAATTAAATTTAATATTTTATTGGTATTTTAAACTTTTAATTTGTATTACTGCATTTTCAATATTTTATATTTGGGCAGTTATCCATAATATTGAACGATATAAATTCTAAATCATGATTTAGTTTTTGTAACTGTTGCAACTAAATCGAGCACGTTTAAGTTTACATCTATATGTTTGGTTCAAAAGGTCCTATTGGATTCAATATTTTATTGCCAGGTTCACTAAACAACTTTTTAGATATATTACAGCTTTAAATTGAATTAACTAATAGAATATATATACTGACGCCCGGTTTCACAAAAAACAGTCTGCTCACTAAATCCTAGTTACATTTTAGTATGTAATTTCGTTTATTTTTTCATAAAAATCAATGCATCCTAATCAAACTGATCAGGTTTGGGTTCTGACTACTTCCAAATCTGTGCAAAGATTGGTGTCTTTAAATATCCATTTTTATATCTTTATAAAAGCGCCAAATTGGCCCGAATATTGTAACTATGTATATTGGTTTTGGCCTTCATCGATTAAGCTTTATGATATTTATTATTTTTCATCCATTCTTGTTTGTTCCTCGGAAGCGTCCATTGATCTAATGTTTTGGTCTAGAACGACATTATTTCGCGGAATAGAAGCAGAACTTTCTAAAAGCCCTGTATCTCTGCTTTGTTTATTATTATTTAAATTTTTTTTAATTTAACATATTTGCTTTAATTTTAGCATGTATGACATTTATTATTTAGTAAATTAAAATAAATAAATAAATTGATTATTTGTGTATGAGTTCATTTATAGTGTAGTTCGACAACTGAAGAACATAAAATCATAATCATAGTTCTTAATCGATATAATTTAATCTCGTGTTAAAATTAATTTCATGTCAAAAAAACAGTCAGTGTAAGCAGATGCTGGTATAAGCACGTGCTATCTGTATGATAGGACTAAATAATTCACTTATACACAGGTTCTAGAGATAGGCTTCATTCGAGTTGGCTTTTTCTGGTTGTTTAGAACAATAAGAGCAAATTTTGGAACGAATCCGATGGAGCCAAATTGTTGATAAGGGTAGCAATGGCTTTAACCAATTATTAATAAATTGGAAATAATTAATTTCGAATCGCTAAAACAATTCATATATGAGTCAGAAGTAAAGTATTGCCATAGAAACGAAAACTTATAAATATCTGTGAGTTTTACTCACAGTTGCAATATTTGGAATTGTAAATATGGTTCGACCATTTTTGGAATATTTGGAATTGTAAATATATGGTTATGAAGTCGTTCGGCCGCTAAATTTACATTTACCTGTATTAATTAGGCTCTCAATTTAAAATACATTCTTTGATCTAGTGTTTTGTTTATTAAATTAAAAAAATCCATTAAACATTAAGAACCATAACATTACAACATATACACATTAATGGTATTAAGGTATATTTTATTGGGAATTTTACAACAACAATGACATGCATTTCATTATGATTAGATTTATTTAAACCCAACTTTTTGTCGGTTTTATATAAAAATAAGGGTTTAATTTTTGATTTTAATCCTTAATCAGGTGCCCAATAAAATGCACCTAAATAAAGTGCTAAAAAACCAACAACTAATTGTAGATTTCCATTTGGCACGCAGTAAACTTATTCGCAGAAACAAAATTAAAAATAAACAAGATAACAACAACAAAAAAAATTTCACTTTTCGTAAAAGTGGAACTTTATAGTATATACAGTTCTTTAATATAATAATTATTGTAACATTATTATGATTGTTGAAAATTTTCTTTTCATATTTTTATTCTTTACTCCTCATTTTATAAAACTAAAAAAAATTAATTTAAGATTCCGCTAGTAAAAGTGATAACATCATATATTTATGTATATACATATATATATTATATGTAAACATAAATATATATATATATATATATATATATATATATATATATATATATATATATATATATATATATATATATATAAATATATGTATTTTAAAAATAATTAATCTTCAAAGCTGATCGCTTAATTCTTTATATGAAATACAAAATTTCTTATTTTTTTTTTAACATATGATTTAAAAAGGCAATTGACCGCATAAAATTGTAGATTTATTTTCAATCATACTTAAATGTATTTTTTTACATATTTTTCTAACGTTAAAACTTCAGAAACCGGTTAAGTATTATTTTTCAATGTTAGTCAAAATTATATTTTTAAAAGTATTATTGGTGCAGTGAAATACTTGAATATTAATTAAGGTTAAGAATGGTTTTTCAAATTTGAAAATTATGTGTTCGAAATAAAGATCTCTGTATATGTGGTACTTTATTTAAATCAGTGATCTTCATTATGATTATGAAACTTGATTGATTTTATTATGTGCTCATAATTTATTAATAAAATGTTTAATTCATACGTACAGGACACTCTTGTATAACTCAGTAGATAGTTTTATCGAAATCTCACTTTTGTTAATTATAATTTATAACAAAAAAAAACATTTTATATAGCTTGTTTAACATCGAACGATCACTTAAGCCGCTGCTCTTTTGCACCTCTCGTGTTAATGCCGTAATTTTATGCTTGTCTCATTTATATGATCGGTATTGACACTATGTTTCGATTATCTCCAACACTACTTCCACCAACTCTCTGACTTTTCATTAAGTTCTTAATTGATCATTTCTCTAATAGAATAATATGGCTTCTAAATGATACTTGAATTGCTAATCGAGAGACTGGTCTAATTAAGCGGTTTTTGGTGATAACAACATCACTTTACCGTTGACTTGAGGTCAATTTTTGGGATAACTTGACACAATAACTAAAATCAACATAAATATTTTAAATAAATACCCCCAGCTGCAATTAAACAATTCAGGAAAGAATCACAGAAAAGCATTTTACCTTATCCCTAAAAAGAGTAGCATTTTTTCGTTTAGCCAAACAATTATGTCATTTTTGTAGAAAGACTTATATGTTCAATACGATTTTTATTTTCTCTGAGGAATTTTTCTAAAGAAGTTTTCATCAGCTGATTTCATCAGTTTTCAACACATGATTTGATTTACATTTATGTTGACTTATATTTTTTTAAGTGCTTATGATTTTTTTAACTTCTTTACTATTCGTCTAAGCACTATTACATTTTAATATTATTGTATATGAGAGAAACGGGATTTAAACCTCCTGAAGTAAATTTTGCTCCTATAACAAACTTTGTGGCATAAGATTACCCTTTATTGACCATGAAAAAGGTTAAAGCTTTTGCTTAATTTTTGCTTAGTTTTGGAATGCAGCATTTTACTATATTTGGTCACCAAAATCAATGAAAAAAAAAATTGAATGTTTTAGAAGTATCAAGGAGGTTACCTGTATACATATGTATATAAGCGGTATGTATATATGCATTACGTTTTTCAATCCAGTGAAAGGTTGTCTGAATATATAAACCTGTAATGCGAAAAAACTAATCAAATACCACTGGGATTCCTCTTATAAAACCTAAGTTTCATAAGAGACCATAAATCTGACGGGAAATTGATTTTAATGCCAAGGAGATGTGCCTACTTGATGAAGAATTAACACATAATTTAACCCCTAAGAGTGACATAAGGCAACAGAACAGATCTCTATTCAGTTTAGAAAGTTACAGAGGCCGCGCTTAAAAAGGGCACTATTCTACAAGATAGTTTGAGATATCAAATTATGGATGGGATTAGTAAAACTGACGTAACCGTTCGAGCTCTGAGGTGAAGGTTGCTTCCGGAATTGCAAAGAAGATTAAAGAACATGGGGCAATCGTCACTAAGTCTGATAAAGACAACGCGACGGTGATCATGGATGCTCAGTTATACAACGACAAAGTGTTGGACAATATTAAGGATAATGATATAATTAGACTTAATTGTGACCCAACGACCCAACTGATAAATTTTGCAGTAGTATCAACAAATACATAAATAAATGTACAATGTTTCTTAATAAACAAGAAATGAGATACATGAAAATGATCAAACCTTCAGCGTCAAAAATCAAAGGACTCTCCAAGGTTCATAAATCGGACATGCCAATTCGACCGGTGATAAACTTCACATTGGCTCCCACGTACAAGATAGCGAAACGCGTTAATCAGTATCTAATGAATCAACTTAAACTGGAAAACAACGTTTCGTTGAAGAACAATCTAGAACTTGTAAACAGATTAAAATCAGTTAAAATTCCTCATGGTACCAGACTAGCCTCATTTGATATAACGAACATGTATAGTACCATTCCAATAGAAGAAACTATTGAAATTACTTACGACCTGCTCGTGAATCAGGGAGAAACGGAATGTGCAGAGGAAATAAGAAATCTCTTAAAGGTGATCACTAAACAGAAGTACTTCGAACATAAAGAAATATTTTATGAACAGCAAGAAGGACTACCCATGAGAAGCCCTTTATCGGGAACTTTAGCCAATAATTTCTTAAATCACTCAGAGAAAATATTCAAAAATATTGAGTAACAGTAACCCTTATAGGGATCGTGTGGTATACTGCCATAGATATGTGGATGATGTACTTACAGTGTTTAGAGGAATCAAGTTTACTTTGGAAACTGAAGAAAACAAGAAAACAATAACTTCCTGGATCTAACGATTCGGAATGAAAATTATGAACACAAGTTTAAAGTCTTCAGAAAACCAAGACAAACGGATCACACAATACATAACGACTCACACCATCCACAACAAGGTAAGAATGGACCTATTAAACAGAAAACACAATTACAAGAAACTTATCGAACAGTATGCTTCCCTGGTAGCGAACGACGATAAAGACAATAAGCACATTACATTTGACTACGACAGAAATACAGCGAACATCATCAGAAAAGTACTGAAAAATCATTGGGTTTATAGACTATCATGTGATGACTGTGATGGGTTCTATATAGGACAAACCGGTAAATCTTTCGCAACTCGGTTTAACCAACACGTGAAAGAAATCGGCAAACCCAAAATAGACTCAAACTACGCACAACACATGACAGACAATAACTAGAAATACACAGGCATTAACAAAAATCTGAAAGTGTTGCATAAATGTAAAAAAGGCAGCATGATGACAACGCTGGAAGGTTACGAAATTTACAAACATACAGTTGCAGATTAAAACCAACCACCTGTTTAAAAGACTAATAGAAAATGAAAATAGAACAAGGGAGCGGAGCTAAAATCATACTGAGAAAGGTATATAAGATCATTTGTAAGGTAAATTCGCGTTTTAAAGTAGTACAGAATGAAAAGGATAGTAATCTTCGAAATTAATTCCTGTTTACAAAAAATATTAATTTATATATATTTTTATAAAAAAATTTCTTTTTAGAAAAAATTTGGATAAAAATGCAATATAAAATTTTTTATTATCACATTAAAGAAAGTTTTACTTCTTTTTTGAAATAATTTTTATTTTTATATATAAAACAAGAAATATTGAATTCTTTGTTTTTATTAAAACAAGGTTTCTTACTCGTTTTTATAAATTTTAAAAAAATAATAATTTGTAAATACATAAATAAAGCGTTTATATGTCAAAAGTAGCATTGTGTTTTTTCCTGCGTTGATTTTTTGAAAATATAGATTCGTAAATTTTTTATTAAGCACAATTATTAAGTGGGAAATAAATATATTAAAAAAGTTTGTATTAATAATAGTTTTATTGTAGAAATACAGTGCGTTTATTAATAAATAATATAGTTGATAAACACACTATAAAGAAATTTGCGTTCGGAAAACCATTTACGTTTAAAAATCCCATCCAAATCCTCATTAAATTCACTGTTTTATTCACGTTTAAAAATACGACTTTCGAACATCATTTTCCAAAAATCTGTTACTACAAATAAAAGTTATATTTGTCGATTTGGCCCTAAACTTAACATAACAAAATGTAATAATTTAAAGCAACAGATTGTTTGATTAAGAACGATAGTCCGCCATAATTTTTTTTCTTGTTTTGAATTATTTTGTGGTTGTTCGAGATAGTTTCAACATGAATGATGTTCGTTGTTTAGTGTATTTATGTACAATTAGAATTACGATATTCACAAAATATTTTGTTTATATTTATGACACTTTGAGAGAAATCTAGTAGCACAATTAATGCAGAAGGGCATACGTGTAAAACATACCACTTTCCAAAAGATGGCAGCATTGTCGTCTGTAGTATAATCTTGACCGACTCACATGATCTATAGATCATGTTTTCCGCAAGGGGCGCCACGATCAAAGTTTTTAGTATACCATATTTTTCGCAAGAGGTACCACGATCAAAGTTTATAGTACCAAACACTGCTATAAGAATTGTTTTGTTATATTGTTCTTTAAATCATTTCATATCAAACAGAAAACATAAAACATTACAAAATCAACAAAATAGCTCAAAATAAGAAAAAACACTAAATCTAACATAAAAAAATGCAATTTTAAAACAGGTTGTTTGAATGAAATTGATAGTCGGTCATGATTTTTTCCTTGTTTTAAATTTGTTGTTGTACGAGATAATTCAAACAGAAATTATGTTCGTTGTTTGGTGTAAATACAAATATAAATATAAATAAATACAATTAGAATTATTGAAAATATATTATTTATTATTCAAAATTCCGAACGTTTCGAGAATAGGTTTTTTGGTTATATGTAAATTTGTATGTGAAAATACTAAGGTAATTTGATAGGGAATTTTCTGAATTTATGTATTTTCGAAATTTATACCAAGGGAAAATTTCCCTACTAAGGATATATTTCCGATTGGGTATATCGTATGCATGTTCCCTATGTATAATAATTTACATAATTTTATTCTGGTTTTCTATTTATAGTATTGTCTTATTTAATTAATTAACCTTTATTAATTTATTTAAATTTTTTTAATTAAGCAAGTAAAATAATGCCGAATCCCATAGTGAAAAATTTATTGTTAGTATTTTTAAAATGGGATAAAAATATAAATTTATTGGTTGTGTGAACGGGACACCAAACTTTGATAGTAAAATTTTATATACAAAAAAAATTATGTCTGTGTTAGTTTACTACCATTACTATTATATAAAATTACGTCTGTGTTGGTTTACTGCCATAATTATTAGGGAATGGAGTATTTTTTATGGCAGACTAACATTAACAATTAATTTGTACGCGGATGTAAAATATTTATACGCACACTAAAGTAATTTAATTGTGTGTCATTTTATGGTCGAAATTATTTAATTTGTTTTTAGACTACACAATTACATAATATTTTGTAAAGTTTACATATATTCATTTTTAAAAGAAATAAATAAAAATATTGTTTTAGTTCTCGGAATTTTTTTTCTTGTCAATTTTAGATATTAAATATTAATACATAAAAGTAATTTTAATTAAACAATTATTTGATTAATATTTTAATATGTCTTACATTACTTCCACTTATGCACTAAATAATTTTTTTGAAAAAATAAATGAATTAAATTTCGTGCGAAAATAATATTATATAGATCGTGTAAGGGTTAATTAGAAAAAAAAAATGCCTTGACAAAAAAAAAGTTACCTCAATCAAATCAACTAAATGAAATTGAAAGATGAACTCCTCGTAACATTGAAAATTTATGAAATTTCTCTCAAAAGTTATCCATAAAATTTATCTAAAAAAAAAAAAAAATATTGTTTTTATTTGTCACCATATATAAATTTATTCTTTGTCTCTTTTTTTATGTTTTCAGTATATTTTTACTATCAGTAATTGTTCATTGTGAAATTCTCGCTTTAATTACAAAAATGTATTTCATATTAAAATATTATTCAAATATGTTTGTAATTGTATAGATCATGTCGGACTGTCAAGATTATACTACAAATGATTATACGAAAATGCTACCATCTTATGAAAAGTAGGATGTTTTACACGTATGCGCTAGTGCATTAATTATGCCGCTAGTTTTCTCTCAATGTATCAAAAATTTTAACATAAAATGTGAATATCGGGTGCGATTAATTCTACATAAATAAGTACAATAAATAAACAATGATCATCATTCCTGTTGGAATTATCTCGAACAACAAGAATTAAAAACAAGAAAAAATTTATGGCTGAGTATCATTTTCATTCAAACAGCTGTTTCTTTAAAATATTATATATTTTTTAATACGCTTTTATTAGTTTATATTAGGTTTAACGTTTTTATTTATTTCTTATTATCTATTTTCCCCGTGTGGATATCTGTCAGTGTACCGAAATTCATAACAGTGTACCGAAATCTAAAATTATGTATTCTTAAATTCCATACCAAGGAAAAATTTCCTTACTTATACTGTGTGCCTCATGCCAAAAATTTCGTCTAAATCGCCGACTTTTTTAAATTGTTAATTATTTCGTATCACAATGATTCATATAGATGACACTAGTTTTAATATTATAAGCTGTGCCTGACTATTCACGATTGTAAATTGCTGACTTTTCAAACTTCAGTTGGTTCAAAAATATTTTGTTGAGATATTTTGAAAGTGTTGTTAGTTTGTAATATTTCATGTTTTCCGTTTGACACGAAATATTTTTAATAATAACATAAAAAAGTTTCTAGCAATGATTGTTACTATAAACTTTGATCGTGCTGCCTCTTTTGGAAAACATAGCATACTACATACTTTGATCGTGCAGCCTCTTGGGAATAACATGGTATACTAAATACTTTGATCGAGGTTCCACTTTCAAAAAACATGATCTATTTCTCGTTGACAAGCAAAATATAAACTATAGAATGCACTGAAGTTAGATAAAATATGTGATTGGTGAATAAAAAAATACGAACGTTACGAGAATAGGTTATTTAAGCGCTTTACCCACAGGAAAACGAAAACGAAAAGTAATTTTTAATTATTCACAAAAACTACAATATATTTCGTTCGTTATAGCTGAAATCCTTAAAACCGGTTCGTAACTACAATACAAAATTTATTTAATTCAAAAAACTAATTAAAAATATTTGGTTTCCCTAAAAAATGATTTTTAATTTTTTCGTAACGAAAAAATGAAATATTTCGATATTTTTTCGTACGAAAAAGTAAACGAATAATTTTTTCGTTCTGTTTTTCGGTATAGTGGTTACAAACCGGTTTCATAGAATTTCAACTATATCATACGAAATATATTGTAGTTTTAGTTAAAAATTAAAAATTAGTTTTCGTTTTCGTTTTGCTGTGGGTAAGGCGCTTTAGTGTCTGTGACAATTCAAATAAAAAAATTTGCTAAAAATTTGGGGAACTAAAATTTGTCAGGGTAAATATTTTTATTTCCAAATAACTCGGTCCATACCGAGTTAAATTTTTTATTTTATTTTGGTGGTGAATAAATTTATATATGACGTCAAAATTTTAATTTTTAACACCTTTTTAAGATTTTACCATTAAATGACACAGAACCTTACTACAATTTAAAAAAAAAATTAAATATTTGTTAGTGGAATTTATATGTGGAAATTTGATAGGGAATTTTGAAAGTTGTCTACAAATATCGGTGGAATTCCAGAATTGGACCCCAGTTTAAAACTTTTTATTAAACTAAAATTTTTTTAATTAATTTATCATAGATTAAAACCTAAATAAGGGTAGCGGTGGGTCGATTGTACTTCACCATTTTGTTTTTTTTCCAAATGACATGGTATTATGACACCACAAACAAATCTCGATTCGCGCTTAGTCATAAATACAACGAGATTCGTTATACTCGAACTAGACACACTACAGTTAATCTCGAAAAAATCACTAATCGCACTTAACTAATCTTTAGACTGTCAGCGGTATATTGGAAGCAACAAACTTAAAATAAAGTTAAATGGTAAAAGCTTAGCGAGTTCGCTGATGAATTAACTTTAGCTTAAGTAAGTAATTTATCGAGTGACGCAATCTTGATGATGAATTCAGGTTAAACAGCACTATGAGTTGATAGGTTCTCTTAGTGATTAGACAAAATGAAAGTTTTCCAAAAATCTGTATGTCTATTTTACCTATAAAATTAAAAAAATATATTCAAGTTAATTTTAACGAGCCAGTCTTAAACGGGCGGTGCAGCGATCTCTAAAAAGAGAACTACTTTTTGGCAAGAACTGATGCCGTTGTAAACGACAATAGCCCTTTGCAGTAGAAATTGGCTTGGTTTCTTCTTGTTGTTTAAATCATAACGGAAACCACATCGGGCCAGCAATTGCCTGTAAAACCCGTTCAATACAATATTTTTATTAAAAGTATTCCTTTTATTCTAGTTTTTTATCTAATGCGAATTTACTTAATCGGAATAAATAAAAACGAACAAAAGAATAAAGGAGTTGAAATGATTGAAAAAATATCGTATAAAAAACTCATAATATACAGATTTTATATAAGTTTAATGGTGTTTTTCCACGATGAAACATATTTTTTCTGCAGCCAAACATTAAAATCTGCAGCAAAACCAAAACAGGAAAGATCGTGTTAAATTACACTTGAGTGACGAAGACAACAGTTTTTTTTTGTTTTTTTTTATAGCTAAATTTTATAGTTTATAAAAGTTGACGCCTTCCCTATATAACCTAAAAAAATCACAAATTTATGTGCACATCTCCAAAATAAATTTTGGTATTTTTTTTTTTTTATGAGATTGTCCTATTTTAATGATTATTTATTTTTAAATTCGAAAAAATGATCCGATAATATTTTATAATTTTTTTTAAATCTATTACGACACTATTATCAAAATATTTCAATAATATAAAAATTTTATTTAATTTTTTAACCTCAAAATTTTAGTTGTTACCACACTGAAAATAAAAATAAAATGAATTTAGCTATAAAAAAAATAAACAAAAATTTTATGTGTGTATGCGAGAAATATTTTCTCGTCCAAACACAATTTTTATGTGCATGTATTGTTTTGCAGCAATTTTCAACCATAAAAAGTATTCCAATTTTATATTTTTTCGTTTTGCTGCCATAATTATGGCGACAGAACGAAAAAAATACAAAATAATTTTGTATGCACAGCGTGCAGCAAAAGTTGTCCGTCTCACTCGTACAAAAGTTAAATTTATATTTTTATCTCACGTTTTTCGTGCATATAAAATATGTTTCATCGTGGAAAATACTCTTAATAACCTAACGGCTAATTAGTTAATCTACATTTTACAATTAGATACTCCTAAATTTTTTTAAACGTTTGTGGCATTTAATTGTATACACATTCGAGTTTATATAAAGTCATAACTTTTACTTCTCTTCTACACGTGGTATAAAAAATTGAAAATCAAGTGCGATTGTTTATTGAGTATGCTGCTAAAATAAATTTGACGGAACGTATGACCTTGACATAAGGTTTATGGCGTTTATGCCCCAATATTATTTTAATTTACTTTGTAAATTTAAATAATATTTACCGCATGGTTAAAATTAATGATAAATGCTTTGTTTATTCTAAACTTTGCTGAATATATATACATGTTATATACGTGTATAATGTATATGTATATAATATGTATGTATATTATAATATAAAAGACAGACACTATATTATATGGTTGCGCTTAAAAATAACGTACTTTCTTAAATATTAGTGTGATAATTTAAACAATTATAATTATAATGTTTGTATATGAAAATTTGCTTATAATAATTTACCAAAGAATAAAAAGAAAATTAACGTCTTAGAAAATTTTATTCGAACATGATCCATACTGTCCGTTTTGGTATTTAATGTTTATATATCTAAATTGCACTGTGTGAAATAGCAAAAACAGGTTTGGTGTATTGTACGGAAAATTAATACATATCTTTGAATATTATAAAAATTACATTTCATCTTTAAGAAATATCTTTTAAATTAATTTCCACCATAAACATTGTAAGTGTAGTCGAAGAAGATTAAATCGTATTTCATGAGCAGTACGTCAATCAATAGTTTAAATTTACTGTAGTCTATTCGCCTTTAAAGTGCTGCGGGCGGCGCTACGTACTATAAGAGCCAACGGTGGTCAGCAATTGTTTATATGTAATAATGCATATTCAACTAGAATTAGGCAACTTTGATTAGCAAATAACTAATACTACTTGACCACCTTTGCCGTAGTTTTAAAAAAAATCACTAGGTGTCAGCCACTTTGCGTTAAAGGGCGAATAGGCAAATAAAATTTTCTTCACGTTTGGCGCCAACAAAATGCTTTCTTTAATTATATAGTAATTATTCGAATTTCAAAGAATCAGAGAAGGCGTGGGTATATATTTAGAATGTGGGTAGACCACAATCAAACGCGGTTCATGTAATTTTCTTGACCATCAGTTTACAATTAAACCTTAAACAGGACATGCTTACCTAAAACTATATAAGCTCTAAAACGGCGTTCTAAAAGAACGGGTTCCTCGCAACATAAAATAAAAATGATTTAATTTTAATTTAAGTTTTGGATTTGGAGAAAAAGACGCTTATAAAAGGCAGTATACCATAAGCAAACAAATCGTACCGATTATAAATTATCAATTTCAAATAATGCAAATCAATGGTATCCTACCTTGCATAGAGGTAGCTTGACTTTATCATCTTATATAGCAAGCTATGAAATAGCAAAGGGCTTAGCCGATGAAATCGCCTGAAAATATGTTCTTCTAAAAAATATCTAGTTTCGACAAATACTATTCGAAGTTCTGGTGTACCAACATTTGTAAGAACATTATTTTAATACAAAATATAATATACCATAATTTATAACCGAAATAGGCTTCTAGATACTAATTAACGTAATATACTTTATGAATCAGTAGCACCACACAGTCTATTGATTTCCATATATATGTCGGTTAGAGATTTTGAAAACTTATATGTACTAAAACAAACTATTATAGTATAATACTATTATATAATTAAAGTATTTGTCACGTTCAGTTTACACCGCACATAATATCATTTTAGTGTTTTGTGCGGTAAACCTTTTTTTTACAGATGCATTCTATGTTTTATGAATTTATAATAAATCCAATATTTTTAATATAATTTAATAATATAATTAAATACATTCAATATATTATATTTAACTAATGGATCCACTTGTACTCGGTTTCCATTGTTGGTCTTAAAATCAATGAATCCAAAACAAAATATAAACATACAAGTTTCCGACACCTCGGGTCCCTTGTTACTCATTATATTTGTGTGGGAGGGGATATTAAAGCGGGTCTTGTCGATGGCAACCGTGCTTTATATGTATTACGTCCACTGTTGAAGTCAAAATACCTTGCAAATGCTGAACAGCTGAAGTTGTACAAGGTGATGATTAGATCCGTTCTCATGTATGAGTGTTAGAGTTGAACTCTGACGGATGATTATGAAAGATGGTTAATGAAATTTGGGAGAAGAGTCATTCGAATGATTTATGACCGCAAATGCGATGGTGACGACACTTGCCAATTTCTATTTAACCATGAGATCAGAAATTTAATAAAAATACCTGATGTCGTACATGAAATAATTCGATGGAGCAAGATTATTGATTCGGTACGGGCCAGCAATGTCTTAGTAGTATTTGTTTACTATTCTTTCCAAAATTTGAAAATATTAATAAATAAACACAAAAGAAAATCAATTTTTAACAAATGACATTTACTACAGCAAAATACTACAATAAGACTCTTTTTATGCATACCTACTTTATTCAAATAGCAACATATTATGAGCTTAAATATTAAACTTGTAAACTTTGCGTTTGCAATTGTTTGGTAGCTTTTAAAGTACTGGTATAAATTATAACAATTTATAACTCCAAAAATTACTATAATTTTAGCAATTGAACAGTGTATTCCGTTTTGAAATACATTTTTATTGAACTAAAAAAATCAAATATGACTGCATTTTTTTATGATACAATATATGAACATTTTTTTTTAAATATTATTTACTCTTTTCGGTATAATTCACATTACCATCTCATCTTTACATTAAACAAATCGAAAAAATAATACAACATTTTTCAGCCTTTTACATTGCAACAGCTATTTTTCGAGCGATGTGATTTTTATTTTATTTTAAAATTTTCAAACCATAGTATATAATGATAGTATGCAACCATAGTATATATCATAGTACATATATGATATTTAAAGTTGAACTTTTACTAGTTTTGTAGTAATTACTAGAGCCCTGTTTGATAGTGAGATAAGTAGGTTTGTCCCGTATGCAACACAGCAATTGTATGTAATTATTGTAATTCTATCTATACCTTAAATATACGAATAAATATATAAAACCAAACAAAGAGCGATTATATGAAGAATCACTTCCTTGCCAACAAATTATGTGTACGCTAAATTGTACTAAAATTTACTTGACTTCGCTATCTTTTAACAATAAAATTATTAGTTTTCTAGCTGTTTATAATAGTAAGTATACTACATATTTAAAATTTTAATATGTTTAAGATTGTCGGTTGATCTTCTTGGGAAATATGTTAGCTATTAATTTAAACAAACAAAAACCTTTTTATCTATCAATCACCTTATTTTTTTGCATAAATTCACCAACAATATAATTATTTTTAAAGTAAACATTAAAATATAAATTTGGCAAATATCCTGTAATCAGTATAAATTAGATAAAGCTATCAAGCAATCTTCACAATTTTTACTATATTAGACAATCTCCAAAAAAATTATTAAATAAATGAATGACAAATATGCTAATCAATTTAAAAAAAATGTAGTATAATATATTTTACTCACAATTATTAAACTAACCGGATTACATACCATCATCTTATATAAATTATAACAAAAACAAACAAATTTTATGTATATATAAACTTGTCTAATACATAAATTTATGATCAACGAATATTTATTTTATATTTCAATTATATTTCATCGATTGTAAATAAAATAAATAAATAAATCAAACATATACACAGAAATTATTTGTCTAAATCTTAGATTAGAATCTATGGGAAGTAAATTTTTAAAATTTTTATTACTAACCTTTTTAGTGAATTCTGTTTATAAATAAAATCTTTGCGCGTGCTATCTGCAAAAAGACAAAAAAATAATTGTCAAAAATATTTAATATTCGAGTAAAAGAAATTTAAAAAAAACGTGATTTAATGACCTTGCATGATCAATGCGGTTCGCGGTTCATTCACTAAATGGTTAGTGAATGAACCCCCCCCCCCCCATTACAATATACAAGAGCGACTTAAACTTAATTTTGGTTGACCTTCTAAATTATGTTGGTAATGATTTGTTTTTGTTTTGTCTAATACTTTTCTAAAGATTATGAATCATGGTTTCAAGTACTAATGACCTAGGTTAATGCATCGCATGTGTGTACCAGAAATAGTTTAATTTAAGCAAAAGATTAAAAAAATTAAATTTTATCAAGGATTTATTAGTTTCAACATTGAATTATAATTGTGGACTTAAACTTTAGAAGGTATTTGTAGATGAGGTCAATGGGAAATGAAATGAACAAGGTGTTTGATATTAAAAGTGTTAAATTAGACGAGGGCTAGCAAGCAAAATATTATATGTACAATATGATAATCAGCCGCTCCTATAATTATTGAATTATACAGTAGTTACAGTTGAAGCACTATAGGGACGGGAATTTAAGAAAGTTACAAAATTCTCATACCATACAATTACTACTACCTTTACATTTAACACTATTTATTAAAATCTATTGAGCAATAGAAGTGACCTTGGACAATTCAGGTTTCTAATACTGGCACATACCCTGGGATAAACGGTTTGTCAAATGTATCGGTAATGATGTCTTCTGATAGATATTTATATGGAATATTCATTGAGTATTATTTTTAAATTTGTTGGTTGAAATAACCTCCCAGAGTAAAAAGGGGCTTATATTCCTTCCTAGGATAACAGTGAAAACTGGCCTAAAATTTCTGCCAAAAATAATATTTTTTCCACCAAAGGGTATTTACTTATTGCCATATTTATTTATATGGCAAGAAGTAAATCTTTTTGAAAATAATTCAGCTGATTTGTTGAATTAAAGTGCGATATTGCTTTTTTGGTTGCATCTTGACCGCTGTATGCTAGATCGCAAGTGAAGTTTGCAATTAGCAGTCTATATAAATTAAGTTTCTAAAGCCAGACATATACTGCAAACACATTTATACAAACACACTAAAGTAACACACATATAGTTTACTGAGATATTGTGTACTTGTGTGAATAAATATTTAAAAGGCTCGCTATAGGTTGTACTTGGTAGCGCACTGATCTGTTTTATACTGAAGATATCAATATGGTGTAATAAAATATACAGTTAAGGAGTATTTTGGACTCGATAGAGTGTTGTTGTATTTAAACAAAACAGTGTGAGAACTAGGCGAAAAGTTAAAGTTTGGTTTTACAGTGGTTATAAATGAGTGTGCTAATGTAATAATAAAATTTACATTGTAAAAGTAGAATATTGTGTTTCATTTTTTTTTCAGTAAAAATAAATATCATTGGATTCTATTCCCATTCGAATGATATATCATCATGATCCCATTAGAGTTAGGGATCGAACTGTTTGAAGCGCGAGGTACTGGATTCGAAAACCAATCGAACCCTTTCGATTTTTCATCCTTATGTGAAAGAGTTCTAATCACATGGAATCGATCAGTGATGACGATAAGCACAACTATAACCACCTGGTGATGCGAGGAATCAATACGCCAAACAATGATCCACGCCAGTACTGGATCTATACAATTTTCAGATGAATAATTAATCCTAGCCTGTAATCGCATGGTCTTCATTTGGTTGGTGACTTTTTAATAAATGTAAATAGTAATTTAAAAATCAGTCGCGAAAGAGTTAAGAAACTTCGGCCGAAACAAAGACGGCGGAACCAAGAGCGAACTGTATTAACGTATCTGGGTAACAACACAGGTATTCCACCTACTACTCTTAAATGTATTGTGCTTATTAAGTTTTGTGATAAAATAACCAGGCACAAATAAATTTGTGATTTCTTCTTCTATTGCTTTGAATGAAGTAATAAATATTTTTTATTTTTTAATAAAATAAGAATAAATGTCATTTTAAATAACAAATAAACAAAGTTTAAGTTAAATTTTGGTTCAAAACTTTAAATTAACTCGAGTGATTTTAAAAATTTTTACGATGCACAAATAATTTTGGAACTTTACACGATAGAGATACACTGCACACTATTTACAATAAATTATTTTGGAAACGTCAAAATGTTTACACATAGCTGCTGTAAAAATTTGGTTGCAGCACAACGTTGTCAAAACTATTACGGAAACAAATGTTAACAGAAATCGATTTAAACAACTAATAGTTCTGTTATGATAAAACTGCGTACGTATAGTATAAGATAGCGTATTTGCCCAAGCACCATGACAATGGCAATACCGCATGATCTGTTTAATACTTTACAAGCGATATCGAGGGGTTTTAAGCAATATATTACTTTTTACACTTTATTATTATAATTTATAAATTCGTTACAATTTCGTTTTATAATTTAAATTATTTTAAGAGTTGGTTAAGGCACCAATGAAGCTAGCAAACTATCTGATCAAAACATGACCAAGCGGGACATCTATTAGCTGATCTAAAACAACAGAAAGATTATTGCATGGAAGTTCTGATGCTTAGAAGCCAGAGAAGAAAATGATAAAAGAAAATCAAAGCTTTCTGATTAATATGAACAACAGAAGCAATACGATATAGATAATCACACAAAAAAGAGATAAAGAGGCAGGTTATTTAACTTAACTCATTAGACCACTGACTTATTCGAATAAAACAGAGCAAAGAAGATTGTTGTTGCAAAGCAATACGGGGTCTTCTATACTACTCAAAGCACTGTGTTTATAGTTTGAATATTAAAACTATTGCGACTTAATATTTAAATTTTTAATATCTTATGTTATGTAAGTCCACAAATAACCTTGCCTTATGATTACCATTGTATTAGAGGATCTACAGGTATTACTCTTCATTTCTTGAAAAGTTCGTAAATATTTTAATTACAATCTTTTGTTGCGCGAATTAAAATTAGAACTTACATTTCAGTATTGACATTGTCGCAAAAATCCATAACATTTAAAACCATATACATATTATGATTGCAACATAACATAACAAATTAGTATTCAAGTATGTAATAATTAAATTTCTAAAGACAAACTTTTGATTACTTTTCACTGGCCAAAATTAAATGCCACACCAAGTATTACATAATCGAACAAGTTTATAGTACTAGTAAATAGTTGCTTGATTTTAAATGGAATACCGCATGTAGTTTTGTAACATTAATATAATTATAATTGTTATATAATGTCGTAAAAAAGCAATAAAGATAATACTTACTTTCTTTCAACAAATACATCAACTAAAGGTAACATTTAAATAATGCATTTTTATAATTCGAAACTTTTGTAGCAAATATTTTGAGAACATTCTGACAGTGCTGATTGAAATCTTTGCAGCAATGTAATGTCTGACTATTAAATTCTAAATTTTTAAAGTTTATTCTAAGGTCTGTAAAATATTTCACGCGTTACTGCGAAATTAACCCAATACCTATAGAGATTTAAAAATTTTACTTAAAACCAGATAGAAAAGAAAATCACTAATAAAACTGAAATATCTCGCCAATCAAGTACTCAACCAAATGTTTAGGGAATGCTTAAGTTATACAAAAAAAAAGTAAAAAAGTAAAAATTCAGTTAAGTCTGAATTATATGTCCATGAGAACAAGAGGTATTAAATCTGGATTACAGCAATCGCTGGATCAGTAGAAGACCAGACCGTACCGTACTTCGTTTAATTTCTTTTTGCGAAGTTACTTAAAACATGTTATTTGTCAAAAATTACCTATAAGTCGAAAAAACATGATAGAACACTTCAGAAATGTTTACGCTAAAATTACACCAGACGCACTTTTGAATTGTGTAAACATTCATTTGTAACACGAATCAACAAGTTTATCTCGATGTAAACTTTTTCCCGAAAGCAAATTTTTCTTTGATAATAAATTTTGAAGAATCATGCGCTTGATTTATGGCCTCAAATGCGACAATGACGAAACTTACCGAGTTTTATTCAACCACGAGATCAGGAATTTAATGAAAATTCCTGATCTCGTTCATGAAATTTAAGGACAGCGAGTACGCTGGCTCGGTTACGTTCTGCGAGTCGATCCGAAACGAATGGTTCAACGATCTCTCAGAGGACAGCCGCCATTTGGCAGGCACAGAGATTGCTGTCGGCGACGATGGCTCCTCGGAGTAGAGAACAACTTGTCTTCTTCGAGTTGTCCTAGAACCATATGAACAACAAGCTCGGGATCGAATCCGATGGAGCTAGAATGTACGGGCCTAGCAAAAACCGATTATTATTATTGTTATTTATTATTAAGGGGGTTATCAAGAAAAAGATAAAAAAAATGATATTGTAGATTACTATGTTATGTTGTCATCAGAACTACACACAACTGCCAAATTTGATCTAGTCTTAGCGGCTGCCAATGGCACAACAATGATGTTCACACACGCTTTTGTGTTAGCAACGGCGAACAATCGGACGGTTCATTGGCGCCGATTTCATTAGTAAATTTGGACTCCTTGTCAACCTCAAACGGAAACGTCTGATTGATTCACCTACCAAGCTGTCAATCAATACCACTATGGTGAACGTCGATACACCGACGCCCAAACTTTTCTCAGTCGATAATAGTTATGGCTCTATGCTTAAAAAATATTCATATTTATCAACAGAACCGAATTATAAAGTACCAGTTCAACATAACTTGGTCCATCATATTATCACTACAGGCCATTTGCCAGTGTCGAAACAACGCGACATAAAGCTGCATTCATAAAATTCCAACATATGGAAGAATTAGGAAGTTGCCGACCATCCACGTCTCCAGTATCGTGCCCATTACACATGGTCAAAAAGAAACAACACGATTGGAGACCATGCGAGGCTATCGTAGACTCAATATAGTTACGACACCGGATCAATATCTAACTCCCCACATTTAAATTTTCTTTGTGCACGCTCATGATGTTAAATTTTCTCTAAAAGAAATGATTACGATCGATTACGATTTTTCACCAACAATAAAATAATCAAAATAATTTTACAGAACGAATGAACAAACGAGCGAACGAACGCAACCATAAATGCGCCTTCAATGTAAGAAAACAAAATATCTTATTAAATATATTGATCAAAACTATTTCGATTTATGTTAGAAGGTCATTAAACGTTTTTACCAGAGATAACACATTAAGAAAGCTAATTCTAACACAAGACTACATGTTTGACTTTGTGTCTAAAAATTGGTTTTAGTTTTGTACTGTAAATTAATTAATTGTTTAACTTTGGTCTGCTTAAATAATTTTGACTGACGTCAATTTATTCTAAAAATCTATTTATTATGTTCTTTACTGTTATATCGTAAACGATTCGTCATAAACGATTTAACATTTGATTTGAGTGCACTATTGATTGATGTAAATTGGTTAAGTTTTACAAGAAATTTTAAATTCAAAAACTTTATTTTATTCTCTTCTCAAAAATGGCGATTTTTATTACTCTCGTATTATTTTTTGATTTGTTTAGATGTTAAATAAAAATCAGTTCAGTGAAAGTTGTGTGTGTAGAATAGTTTAAGCAATAAATATATTTTATAAAAAATAAAAGTTATACGATTTTTTGCTTCGTTTCAAATCCGGTAACTATTCATCTTCATAATCTATACAAGTATAACTTAAGAAATTTGTTAAAATCCAAGTCATTGTTCGCATATGAATGTAATTACTATTCGTTTAAATATGGTGTGTGCCCGTGTCCCACATGAAATTCGAACCAAGTTCAAACAGTTTAATTTTGTTGAACAGCGGTAACATCAACTATATATATATATATATATATATATATATATATATATATATATATATATATATATATATATATATATATATATATATATATATATATATATATATATGTATATATATATATATATATATATAAATATATATATATATATATATATATATATATATAAATATATATATATATATATATATATATATATATATATATATATATATATATATATATATATATATATATATATTTATATATATGTATATTTATATATATATATATATATATATATATATATATATATATCATTGATTGACCAATTATCAGCCAAATTTTTCGCATGTTTATCAATATTATATCAAATGATCCTACACATCGAAGACCTTTGCCGAACAATTAGTTTGAAGTGAAGCTGTGTCAAAAATTGTAAGCCCAACCACCAGCTATTTGGCTGATGACCAAAAGAATTGAGTGCTTTGGGTCTTAACTAGCTTGCATGATATAAAAGCATACAAAAAAGTCAAATCTTTCACTCGTACTTAGTTTTATGTTTATCGTCTAACAAATCATATCACTATAAGCTATCAACAGAATGCGAAATTAATGTAATAAATATGTCACAATAATTTAAATCGGTATAAACATTGCATGAACATTTTATTAGTTTAAGACGTTTGATATATCGTATTAGTATTGACTATCATTTATTTGGTTCAATATACAACATTTAATCAAGGGAAACATTTTACAGAATTTTGTTAGCTTTGTGTAATGTGATTCATTATTTACTTTGGTTGTCTATGCTTTGGTTTAAGGTTGCTGCTCACACTTTATAGTGATTTCGAGTTTTGTGATATACCCAAGTTGTGGGAAATTTCTTTTCAGAATTTACTATTCATAAACCTTAGCTGAGATTTCACGATTTTGGGGTTTGTATAACTAGAACAATAATATAACCAAGCAACATTTTGCATGCTTTATTTATAATCATAATATAAAAATCTGTTACTATAACAAATATTCAACCCGACTAAGTTTTATTTAACCAATTAGCGGGACCTCAATGATACTATTCATCATAGCATATGTTTTGAATTTTATAGCAGTTTATAGTAATTTTTATGAATTGCAATTTACTTATTTTTATTATATATTCTAAATTGTAAAATAATCGTTAGCTTAAAAATATTTCAGCAAGATCTTATCCAAAAAATTAACTTTGAATCATTTTTACAATTAAAATGTGTTTTTTATTTTAAAAAATTGTAGAACATCCATTTTTGGATAAAAGAATAGTCATAGTCGTCGGCCGTTATATTTTTGTTTTTCTTCCTGCCTAAAAAAAACAATTATTTTTAATTTCTATTTTGGGAATATAAAATTTAATTTTAATTCGAATATTCTATTGATTACTAATTAAAAATTATATTAAAATAATAGTGAAAATAAAATCGATACAATCATCATAGTACAACGGCGGTTAAGTGTTGTAAATGTGAACAATTAATTGATGACGTCTTAAATGCTATAAATTGTGCTTTTTGTTTTAAGACATTTCATTTAAACTGTGTAGTAAACACCAGAAAACCAACAAACAATTAGGCAAAAACCTGTTTGGTTTTGTTCTATCATTTGTAAGTCAGCTGTTCTCATTCCATCTCACCCATCTGCTGAAAATGATAATAGTTCTTCAATCGATAATTTATCTACAAAACTGATGGAATTACGATTTGTTCAATGAACAAAAAACTGGATCAACTAATCAACTCTTAACAATTTTTGTCTGACCAATACGAAGAGTTAAAACAACAAATTTTTGAAAATTATAAAAGAAAATGAAATCCTTAATAAGCTACTAACAAATACATTGCAGGATTCATGCAAATTAAAAAAACAAGTTAGTTTCTTACAGTATGAAATTAATAGTCTTAAGCAAAATTAACTTAAAGATAACATCGTTATCACTGGAATTCCAAAAACAACTAAAGAAAATTTAAATGATGTTTTTAAAGATATTTGCAAAATTAATAATGTTAATATCGATAATGAAAATTAAAAGTATTTTTCTCTTGAATACTAAAAATTCGGAAACAGCTCCCATTGTTGTTAAATTGAATAATTCTAACCTTAAGGAAAAATTACTACAACATCAAAAAACTAACGGGCCGATTCTACTTCAACTGACGGCGATATCAACTCAATTAACATCAGTTGCGCCTGATAAGCAAAAATCAATATACATTTAGCATCACTTGACAATTATCAACCGCTTAATTCTACATAAATTAAGGGGAGTTGCAGTTAAGTATAAATTTAAAGTTGTATGGTTTAATGGATACAACTATCAGTTTTACTTGCGCAAGGATGATCAAAAGGAAGTATTTAAATTTTACACTATCGAAGAAGTAGAACAATTTAATATTAATTAATTTATGAACCTGTTATTTATTTATTTATTTTTTTATTTTAAATGTCAAGCTTAGAGGTTATAGACATTTTTAATAGTATTTCTAAAAACATTGAAATTACTTATTGCACCAACTCAAATTCTAATTCTAATGATTTTTTGAAACCCTTAAATATTTTATATTTTAATATTAGATCATTAAAAAATAAATTCAATGGAATTGAATCTTTGATAGCAGGCTTTCAGTATTCTTTTGACGTTATCGTTCTAACTGAAATCTGGATCTATGAAAACTTAAATCAATTCTGTAATTTACGAAATTATAGTTCATATTTTTCTAATCGAACTAATGGTAGGGGTGAGAGTTGAGCCATTTTTGTTAAAGACAGCATCATATCTAGTTTTGTTTTTCAAAAAGAATTTGAATCTAATAATCTGATACAGACCAATCTACCAGAATTCAATGTCAACATTGTTGCTATTTATAAATCACCTTCATCTAATTTAGATAGTTTTTTCTACTGTTTTGAAAATGTTTTATTTAATTTAAAAAAATCTATAATAAAAGGAGATTTTAAAATCAATCTTTTGGATAAAACAAGTAACTTGGTCAAACGCTACATAGGGATTATACAGTCCAATGGTAATATTATCTTAAATAAAATTTCCCATGATTTCTGAACTAGATCGACTAACAACACAAAGCCTATAATCGATCACGTTATATCTGATATCCCAAATGTTCCTTACGTTTAATAATTAATTGTGACATGAAACTTTATAACAGGAAAGTTATGACAATGCGTTATAAGCAAGTTCTAAATTATGAACATCAAACATCAAACGATTTTGCTCATATTTTATATTCAAATAACCTAACCGAATTCATCACCAGATCAAAAAATGCTGTTCTGAAATTTACAAGCAAAATTTTAATTAAAAAACAATTTCCAAAATTATGGATGAATAATGATATAAAGCATTTAATAATTAAAAGAGACAAATTGTATAAACTACAGAAATTGTACTCTGTAATGACTATATTGAGTCTCAATTTAAATTGATTTATAATTTCGTTCAGTCTGAGATTGATAAGCTCAAAACATCCCATTATAGTAAAATATTTAGGGATAGCCCCACTAAACCAAAAAAAATATGGAGTGCTATTAATGAATTAATTTTCAATAAAACAACTAAATTAAACTCAATTTCAGTTATTGAAGATAACAACTTAATTATAACAAACCAAAATAAAATTGCCAATATTTTTAATCAATATTTTGTTAATGTTGCTGTAATTCCCAATCGGGTTGTCACTTCTTCGGTTGCTATTCTTCGTTTTTGACGCAAAAACGCAGCTGAAGATGATGTATGGATACATCGAAATTCATTCTGCATAAAATTATAGATAAATAAAATAAATTTCGTGTTTTTTTAATTTGTTTTTCCTTTAAAAATATTTGTGAAACGTTTAGGTGGTTTAAGTTTTCTAAACTTTCTAAAGTCTGATTTTTTCTAAATATAGATCAATACAATCAATTTCAATGTTTAAAAAGGAATTAAAATCACATTTGTTTAAAAACTATATTGTTAATTAAAAACTAACCCCAATTGGACCACTATTACAGATTTTATTTTTTTTGATTTTCAAACAACTCGAATTTAAAAAAACGGATACAATTTGGCCTCAGCAGCTAAGAAATAATTTTTTTTTATTACAACTGCCTATGGCTTTATTCTTGAATCTTTCTAAAAAGAAACTAACAAGATGTATGCAAATCTTACAAACTAACCTTACTGCTATTTTTAAAAGTCTTAACCAATGTTAATACTTATTATTAGTGTGCATGTATAATCGTATAATAGTCCAAGTGGATCAGTTCTTCTTAGTCGTCTGTATCTCGGCTGTTTTAGAATGTCCCGGGCCAAAGCATGTGTCTCTAGTTTTGAACAATATCTCGAACTATAGGTTCTAATTGTATCTTTAATGGTTAAAATACCGAGGTCATGATGTATATTGGTGTTTCGAATATACCAGGGAGCATTCGTGATCCTACGAAGTATTTTTGATTGTGTACGTTGCAAAAATTCTCTATTTGATGCGCTGGTGGTTCCCCATAACTGAATACCATATGTCCATATGGGCATAAGTATCGCTTTATATAGTAAAACTTTATTGTCGAGTGATAATCTTGATTTTTCTCCTATTAGCCAATACATCTTAGCAAATTTTATTTTTATTTGATTACGCTTTGCTTCTATATGCTTTTTCAATGTTAACCTTCTGTCCAAGTGTAACCCTAAGTATTTGACACTAGATTGCTGCGGAATAGTTGCATCGTTCAATTTAAGAAATAATTAAGCGATTTAAATTATCTTTGGTACAGTTTATGTGCTCAACATAACCTATTCTTAAAGGTATCATTTACTCCAATCGGACCACTATTACAGATTTTGATTTTATTAATTTTCAAACAACTCGAATTTAAGTCAAACACGGATACAAATTGGCCTCAGCAGCTAAACAAGAATTGAGCGATTTAAATGAACTTTGGTACAGTTTTATTGTTATTTTATATTTTAAAATTTATTTTTAAGGTATTATAATTTTAAATTTTAATGTTACTTTGGAATTTTATATATGTATTAGTTTTAATATTACGCTACTTGTTAAAATATGTATATATTATTTTTATAAGATCCTTATATAAGTTAAGACTTTTGAGGATGCATTGTATGGCGATAATGGTGGTTTTTGTTTAATCAATAAAGAAAAAAAGAAAAATGCATAACTCTTGATTTATCACTAACAGCAAGTCTATGGTAGCAAAACCATTTGCTTTAGTTTAGATAAATCTTTTTGAATTACACGATGAAAAAATACATTGAGCATTCTTTACAGTATTGCACCCCAAGATGTTAAAAGAATTTTGCGGATTATTTATATTTTAAAGTATCGGTGAAATTGAAAAAATGAAAAGCTAACGTTCATGATCATTTAATCTGAATTAACGGATTAAGAAGCTATATCTAAAGTAACTTGAGTGAAGCGACTATTTGATCCGAAATCTTTTACTTCATTTAAGATTTAAGCAACTAAATTAACTTAAAAAATATTTGATCATGTAATAGTACTATTTGGATTTATTGTTTTTTTTTGTTTGTATTTTAAATTTGGTTTAATTAACACATTGGTGCGTTACACTACCTATTATGAAATAACCTCAATGTTCTGACACCAGGTGATTTTCTAATAGTTGTTGCTATGTTAACTCGATTTCTGAACCGATCATGCTCAACTTAAACGAGAATCGCTGTACCTCCCCACGTTGATAAATCTCGCCACGTTGATAATCATACTATATTCTCGTCATTAGATACATTAGAGACAAGTTTGTTGACAGTGAGTCGAAATGTCTGTTACAGAAATACATTAATTAAAATATGTAACCTTTTTATTATTAAAAAACAAAGCGGTCAAAATTATAATTACATATATTATAAAACAATTATGTAATAGATTATTTAGGTACAGTTACAATTATTGTTAAGATAATTAGTCAATTACAGTTTAACAAACTACAGTGTGTACGGCTTCTAAGCCATAGTTAGATATAGCTGGTTAAAAAGGCGTCTGGCTTTCAATGTTAATTCTAAACACTTAAAAGACACACGAAATTAAATTTTTGTCGCTGTCACACAAAATGGTCGTATTTCTTTAATTTATCTGCCACAAACCCCAAAAAAACACGAAAACAAATGACGATGTTTATCAAACATTGATTTTAAATGACGCTTTAATACCTGTTACAAGAAAACATTTTAAAAAACATTTGATTACATTACAACAGGATTCGACACCATCACACGCGAATAAAAATTTTTACAACTATAGTTTTTATACGAGAAATTACACCAAAATCGAAACTCTCCCAAAATATAAAAAATGAAAACATTCATTCACATTTTAGCATACTAACCTAGATAAAAGAACCGCGAATAATTTTGATTCAATTTTTTTTTGTCTTATGAATATAAGACTTTCATTTTTTAGTTCATCAAAATACAAAATTAAAAAAACTATATCGTGTGTAATAAAAATGTATAGATTATAGTAATATTTATCTATCGAACATATAATCAATTTTTTGTTTGCTTTAACTAATATATTCGATTAGCATAAATTTGTCAATTTATTAGTAAAGAAATCTTTAATTAAAATCACAGTAGGTATATATATTCAACACAAGAAATGACCCGAAGTTCAACTTCTCTCTTTGTACAATAACGACGAGCGCGCCATGTGAGTTAAGTAATAAGAAGGAAATTAAATAATTTTATTAATGAATATTTATAAACCTCTCTTAGTATAGTATTAGTACAGACTTACATCAAAACTATATAATACTATCTCCGCAGTTGTGCTTTGACGCGTGTATTAGTATTAGTCATACGAGTTAAATAATTAAACTATCAACACTTAATGTCTTATAAGCGCGCTGTGAAAATTCTTAGAATTTATATTACGATGGTAGACATTACGTCTGGATGTATACAGAGTTGGGCAAAATAGAACACCCGGTTTTAACTTTATTATGAGTTCGGCTGTTGGTTGTGTCACTTATCAGAAATTTAGCGCTGCAACCAAAACTAGTAGTTAGTAACCATCATAAGCTCAGATCGAAGATACCTTCGAGTGATAAAAAAACAGTAAAATATTTTAAAAGAAACATGTGCGGAGTAAAAGTATATGCGTGTTACTCCAAAACAAACCAGGAACACAATAATTGTGTAACTCGAAATAAATTATTGTTTTTAGAGTAATGCGGCAATATAAAAATTCGGAAAGCCAAGGAAATCGATGGATCGAATGTCTACAAACTTCTGACTTAAAGATCGAGCACTGCAAAGGGCAGCACATAGAATTGTCGATGCTTCATCAAGAAAGCCATGGTCTGTCACTGTAACATACAGCGGTCACTGTAACATATAGTGGTTGAAAACAACATTTCGATTTCGAAGATTCGGTTTGGAGTCCTCATTCTAAAAGCAGATTAACTTCAATAAGAGAATAAGGGATTGACTATACACATGGAAAATGTGTGCTTTATTAAAACACGTTTTAAAAAGCATCATCCCCAAAGTAAGGTAATCATTGTTAATAACACCAAACAGCTAGATAAATATAATACTGAAGGATTATCACAAATGAATAAACTAAAGACAGCCGTGATGAAATTGTGTTAAAGATGTGACCAGTGTGCGACAATAAAGAAACTTGCACGGAAAAGCCGACGAAGATTCGGTTTGGAGTCCTCATTCTAAAACCAGATTAAAGTCAATAAGAGAATAAGGGATTGACTATACACATGGAAAATGTGTGCTTTATTAAAACACGTTTTAAAAAGCATCATCCCCAAAGTAAGGTAATCATTGTTAATAACACCAAACAGCTAGATAGATACAATACTGAAGGATTATCACAAATGAATAAACTAAAGACAGCCGTGATGAAATTGTGTTAAAGATGTGACCAGTGTGCGACAATAAAGAAACTTGCACGGAAAAGCCGACGAGCTTTGCAGATGGTATTTGCCTCGCCAGACTATTCCCGCTAAATAGAGGGTGTACTGTAGTCAAATTCACTAACACATAGCCAAATAGTAGTCATAATATGTTTTACTTAGGCAAGCTTCATGGGTTGTATAATATACAATAGTGTTGGTTTTGATGGACAAGAAAATGAAGAAATATTGGTGACAATCGGGCTTGTTTCCTATAGGAAGTTTTGCTTAGGTGAATTTTTACACATACAATATAACGATACAAACAATATTTTTGGTATGTTTATTAATTTATGTTACATCTATGTAAAAACATATTTACATTCTACAACTAACGACAATTGGACGACAATCAAAAATACTCATGCGTAAATAAGAAAACACATACTGTGTTGAGAATTTCAATGTATTTTTTTAACAAAAAAAATGTATCTATGCTATTTTTTTTATAACCCTAAGACACAAGCTAGTTGCGAGGTTAATGTAGTTTTTAAAATTAATCGTAAATAGCGCTAAGATTTTTATTTTGTTTTACATGAACCTTCTTATTATTCTATTTTTTTCTATGGTGATACTGAAAAGATATAGACACTAAATTAAATAGAAATTAAAATATAAGAAAACTGTTATGAAGGCCCATTTTAGTTCAACTCATAATAAAGCTACGTAACGGGTGTTTCACCCATTTTACCTACACTTGTATATATATATATATATATATATATATATATATATATATATATATATATATATATATATATATATATATATATATATATATATATATTATATATATATATATATATATATATATATATATATGTGTATATATACATATATATATATATATATATATATATATATATATATATATATAATATATTATATATATATATATATATATATATTATACATATATATATATATATATATATATATATATACATATATATATATATATATATATATATATATATATACATATATACATATATATATATATATATATATATATATATATATATATATATATATATATATATATATATATTATATATATATATATATATATATATATATATATATATATATGTGTATATATACATATATATATATATATATATATATATATATATATATATATATATATATATATATACATATATATATATATATATATATATATATATATATATATATATATATATATATTTATATATATCTACATATATATATATATATATATATATATATATATATATATATATATATATAAATATTTATATATATATATATATATATATATATATATATATATATATATATATATATATATATATATTTATATATATCTACATATATATATATATATATATATATATATATATATATATAAATATTTATATATATATATATATATATATATATATATATATATATATATATATATATATATATATATATATATATTATAAAGAAACATAAATTCATGGATTAGATCGACATAAAAACCAAAAACATAAAAAACCACAAACCGCATATCACGCTAAAAAAAATTTGTTGATAATGTTTTATAGTATTTGTGATTGATTGCAACAATTTTTATATTAGTGATACAAGCTTTAATTCATTCATAATATACTCGGTAAACTGCCAAAAGAGACTATTACAAAATAAAATCAGTTTCTAAGATGTTTCGCACTATCTTTCTCATTCCATAAAAGAAACCCTAAAAAATATTAAAATTATGTTTGACAATCTAAAATATCAATCAGCTGGTAAACATAATGGCTTTCAGCTAAAATTATAAAGTTATGCACAAATAAATTAAATATATATTCATTAGTAATACCATAAAAAAATATAAATATTGTCCTATGTCAAAATTTCCTGATGTTCCAAAAACATCAAGGGTTGCATAACAGTTGCAAAATTGCATATAAAATTCACTTCGAAAATGAGGCTGGTGCAACTATTACGGTGAATGGATTGCGCTACCGACCTATGATTAATAATTTTTTATGCCCGGATTTGGAAGATATTGATTGGGACGACGTTTATTTTCAGCAAGACGGCACTACGTGCCACACAAGCAACGAAACAATCGCAATTTTACAAGAAGTTTCCTGACCGTGTTATTTCTCGAAGAGGTGACTACAATTGGCTACCGAGATCTTGTGATTTAACACCTTTAGACTTTTTTCTTTGGGGCCACGTAAAAGATAAGGTCTATGCCAATGCTCCACAATCGATTCAAGATGTTAAAGATAGAATTCGTGAGATTATCAAGGACATACAGCCGCAAATGTGCGAATTGGTCATGGACAATTTCATGAAAAGGATATGTTGCTGCAAGCGTAGTCGTGGCGGCCATTTGGCTGATATCGTTTTCAAATGTTAATGGCATACCTTCCTCTTTACAATGAAATAAGCATTCATTGATTTCTCTGATAATTACACAGATAAATACTAATTTTAAAATTTTTTGGATAGTCTGATAGAATTTATATCAGATCACAACGTTAGAATAGTGATTAAAAATCACACCAACTTGTGTGGAAATATAGGTATGTACACATGACATTAGCGACTCTAAAATAAAATATATGATCACAGGGACCAAGCCGCAATTGGTTTTATTAGTGGTGACCATTCATTTAAAGGAGTAATGGTTTTCCGGTACTTCGGATCCCTTATCACTCATTACAATTACAATTGTGTGGAAGGAGTTATTAAAGTGCGTCAAACTGCAGTTAACCATGCTTTGTATACTGTTTTACAAAGTTCTACAAGATGTTGAACAAATCCTTTTGTAATGTATGTATGGGTAGAAGAGTTCGACCCTGATGGATCAGCATGAAAGCTAGCTGAAGACTTTTGATATACGTCATGTGCATGGTAAGAAGCCAAAAGAGCAACGGGTTCTGTAATGTTTAGAACTTCTTAATCGTTAAAGAAGTAAAAAAAACAGCAAGTACGTTGGTTTGGTCAAGTTCTGCGTGCAATAGATTTTTGAGAGACCCACTTTTTCATACGCGTAGACATACCTGTCGACGACGAATGCTCCTCGAGGTAGAAAACGACTTTGCTTATTCTGGTTGTTCACTACAATGTGAAGAGCTAGCTCAGGATTAAATCCGATGGAACCGGATTGTTGAAACGGTACGGGCTATTGCATATAAAGACTGATTATTATTTATAATTTAACCGATGATTTATGTTGGTTTCGTTGTGCTTAATTTTTTATTTCTTCATCCAGTTACTAACAGTATTAATCGATGTTTGTAGCTTCTCTGTAGCTTGCGTTACATCGCCCCCAATTGCTAAAATTGCTATGTAATAAGCAAATGTAGCTATGGTTTGTTTCTTTTATTAGATGTTTCGTGTGCACACGAGGAACACAATGGGACCCATAACGCTTTCTTGCGGCGTTCCTGCTGAAATTTTTTTTAGATTCGTGTATTCATCTTCAAATTTTACACGAAAATGTCTAACGGTTATATCGTGGTATGATCGACGAAATTTTGATTTAAAGGGTCTGATAATGAATAGTCCACGTGTGTTTTTATTTTTTATAAATATAATCGTTTATTATTCTACCTACAGTATCGTACAAAAAGCATTATAATTAAACGTATATTTTATAAAAATGTCTGGTCTGTTTGAAAAAATTAAATGAATATTAAACACTTAACTATTTATGTATGTGAATCGATAAATATATACAAATTCCTCCGTGCAATTAATAGCAAAATATTATTTTATATTTTAAACACCTTCAGCATTTAACAACTTGTCTTAATCTTACTAATAAAATAATACATATGTAAGTATGTGTACAAACTAAGTAATAAATTAATTTCTTTATAGTACATATGAATTTTGATGAATGTATTTTTGTCGATTTTTGATCCACATAAAAGAAAGTTTCGTTCCGGAAAGTGTCTATTCGCAGCACAACAGTATATACACACAAAATAATCATCATATTATATTGATCAAAACATAAAAATTTAAAATTAAAACAAACCCGAAATATAAATTAAATTTAAAATTTTGGAAAGTAGTTCAAATTAATTTATTACTAGGTAATAGTAATATGTCCGATATGAATTATGTCCGAACTCGATGATCTTTAAAAAAATTTGTTTTATATATTTAATTTTAGCTCCCACATTAATCCTCACACAAAATAATTTCTAGAGTCTCTCGATTATACCGAAAATTGGCCCTTGTGTCTTTATCCAAAGAATTTGATTGCATGAATATGATAGCTTATAATAACTTTACTTATTAACAAGGTTTAAAATTATTTAAAATTAAATCCTAAATCATTTTGGAATTTTGTTCAGTCACAAACATCCGGTTTTCCGTCAACGATATTATACAATAATGAAACTGGTTGAAATTCTGGGGGTATTGCCAATTTATTTGGTTCTCTCTTTCAAAATAACTATAGAATAGGAAATGTTGATAAAGGCACATTTAAGGATATGATATCTAATAATACCTGACACAACCATGAGTATACCTTGCATTACTCCAAAGGATATTATTAAACCCTATCGGCAATTTAATGTAAAGATGGTTGTGGTTCAGAAGGCGCTCCTCCAAGCTTCCTAAAATAACTTGGTAATGAGCTGGCCATCCTTTAACAATATTATTTAATGTTTACCTCTCGTTGGAAGTCTTTCCAGTTGTTTAGCAACCATGGCAATAGAAACGATGTATCTAATAAGAGGGGTATTTTTAGGCTATCAGCAATTCCAAAATTATTCGAATCAATTGTCTGTGACTACTTGTATTTCGGATTGAAGTCATTCAAACCTTAAAAACTGTGCTGTTCGTAACTATAGAGCAGCACAGGTTTTTCCGTGGGCGATCTACCGTATCAAACCTTTTGGAATTTTCTAAACGTGCTATAGAAGTGAATGAGGCGATTGCTTAACTTGATGTCATTTATACTGACGTTAGGAAGACATTTTATTCAATTAACCACGTTATTTAATTAGAACAATTCAAATCATTTAACAATGCTGATAATTTGATAAAATGAATTGAATCTTACCTCAGCGTGCAGTTTGTAAAAATAAATGATTGCTTATCTAATCTGGAGAAGGAGATTTCGGGGTGCCCTAGAGCTCCCTTCTTAGACCCTACTCTTCGGGTTATTTCAATAACGATAAAAATAATATAACGATTTCAATATCGTTATTTCAATAACGATTTCAATCACTAAATTTGTCGAATTTGTTCGTTGTGTATATATAGTATTCTATTAAATTTAAAAATTTAATTTTTTAGATTTAAAAATATTCTCTCCTATACATAATGTATAAGACGAACACTAGGACGGACATTGATGAAACTCACCATTGGTGTCGAATTTATTATTTTTAAATGCAAAAAAATGTAAAATTATGTCATTCACTCGCACACATTTTTATGAAAAATATTATTATAAACTTATAATGATAACTTGTCCTGAATAATTAAAGTCAGAGATCTAAGTAGGAGTTTCGTTTAAATCAACCTGAAAGAGTTTAATAAATTTGTCGAATTTGTTCGTTGTGTATATATAGTATTCTATTAAATTTAAAAATTTAATTTTTTAGATTTAAAAATATTCTCTCCTATACATAATGTATAAGACGAACACTAGGACGGACATTGATGAAATTCACCATTGGTGTCGAATTTATTATTTTTAAATGCAAAAAAATGTAAAATTATGTCATTCACTCGCACACATTTTTATGAAAAATATTATTATAAACTTATAATGATAACTTGTCCTGAATAATTAAAGTCAGAGATCTAAGTAGGAGTTTCGTTTAAATCAACCTGAAAGAGCCCGAAAAGGTTTGTCTCACTGTATTGGTTCTTTAGCCTGTCTTAACTCGAATATGTCTCAGTGTATAGAGTCCGTGTTGTATTAAACTGGAACAATTGAGACCGTTCAGAATTTTTTTTATTTTTCTGTGCCATGAAAACTATTAGGTTTGATTTCACATTCGATTTGTTAAATGGCATAATAGTTAGTCAGAATTTATTATTAAAGTTTAATTTGTATGCTCTGTAAGGAATCTACGAAATCGAACTCTTCTGAAATTGGAGTTTCATGTCGAAATTTTATAATGAACTAAATTTCTTTTGTGACTTTAATGTGACGGAATCTGAAATCAGACAATTATTAAAGAAAAGTTTTTTGAAATAATTTACTTGTAACTTAAATCAGAATGTTTGCTTTATATTTAAATACGATATTTAATGTTAAAGTATTTGATTATTAAAGCAATAAATAATGGATTAAAAAAAATAATTTATTTTCAATAATTCAACAATTTTCATTAGATAATTTGGATAGTTTTTTTGTTTTACCGTTCCTAGGAACAGATTTTGCAAAAAAATCCAAATAATATAATTAAATTGTTATATTATTAAAAATGTATTATTTTAATAATTCAAAATGATTATTTTTTTATTATTTTTTATCAATAAAAATAAAAAATATGGATTTATCTATCTATCGCCCAGAATTGTGTAATGTTTCAACGCTTTTAATGTTAATATTTAAATTTTTATAGTTTTATTTTACAATTGTACCGGAACTTCTAGTTCCGAATTAATTCAGTAAATAAATAAATAAATTATGTTTTTCTTAAGATAAAAAATTTAAAGCATAACTTAACGTTTATTTGTTCCATTATTTAAAATAAAATGAACGTTTGCTAAGATAGCTAAATAATTTTGTTTCCGAAACCGAAAATATTGCATTCTCTTGGAATTGAAATAATCGAAAAACCCTAGATTAAATGTTAAAAAACCAACTACTCGAAAAATTCATAAAGTTCATGTTTTACTCTTGAAAGACAAATTCTAACATGAGATTAGTATATGAAACAGAGCATCTTTTTGTCGAACACCAGAGCTACTTAATTGCAAAAATTATTGATAGCTTGTCCTCAACTTCGACGCAGCATTGTGACAGCATTATTATAATTTTGCATAAACGCACAAATTGTTGAGCTATTCTCAGACATAGCAAAACAAACGATAAGCTTAAGTCTCAGGCTTGCTGGAAATCGAACAACACCAGATGTACATCACGAGATGTTTCATGATATTTAAAAAGAATCATACTCAGCAAAAAATCGTTTAGTGACTTCCCGATTCAGACGAAATCCTCCTTGACAATCACCTACAATTTTTTTTGCCGGTGGAGTAGTTCTCTTTAATATTCATGTCGATTTTAGAACTCAACGGATTTACTGCGGTTTCGATTTGCATTTAAAATTATTTGCATTATAGAATCCAACGAAAAATTGTGTTCCTGATCCGCAAAACTGCGTATTCGACACTGTAATTTCACTAGCTGCCAAAATTTTTGATTAGTTTTTAAATCATTTTATAACCTATCCGTTAAACATTCGTTAAAATTGTAATTAGAAGTACATTTTGGTGCAAAATTAAATAGCTTGTCAGAAATCTAAAGTTTACAAATACAAAATTAATTTTGTTCGGTGGTCCACTACCAGATTCTAAAAATCTATTTTAAACGCAATATAAAGCACATTATAATATAAAGAAACATTCGCTGACTTCTGTAGAATTAGTGGTTCTACTGAATAAAGAATCAATAATAATAAGACAAGTCACCCGAAAAATGTCAAATCGCCATATGGTGGTAACGGCGGTAGAACAGTCTGCAACGGTCATAGAACCAAACCAGATACAACTTTTAAAACGGTAGTCAAAAGTTAAAAGACGAAACGTAACGAGAATACTTAAAATAATATTCCACAAAATTGTGACATTATTATTTCATAGTTGCCATTAGATCGAGGACGTGGGCCTATAGGTTTATTTTAGTTTATTATCTGCATGAATTATATATAATTCAAGGCCATCTTGTACTGGCCTAGAAATGGTATAGAATCTTCAAAATCGAAACCAGTAGCTTAAGGTCCAATCGCTAATTGATCATGAAATCAATGAATTGATGTTTACTTCCTTTTACCACCTTATCAATGAACTCACTGTACTGAATACAAGATTAAACGTTCAACTTACGATTCAATTTTTGAATATGTCAAAATTAAATTCTTATCGATGTTAACCAAAAAAAAATTACAGATTTTACAATTTTACTTACTATCTAGAAATGTTATGAGATGTTTTTGGAGGCCAAATTTTCGTAACGCATTTCATCATTTTGAAAACCAATTTTGAATACAAATCAAACGAGGGAAAGTTTTTTTTATATTTAAAGTTTCGATTTATTAGTCGAGTAAAATTTACTACTAATAGTAATATGTTTTTAAAATACCTACCAATTCCACAAAAAGAAAATTAATATAACTGTACTTATGTAAATTAAAATAAAATAAACTGTTTTAATTTTCACTATTGATATTATAAAAAGAAAACTTCTTTTATATAAAATTTTCACACAAAATGTTCTTCACCAACCTTATATTATGGTGAGGAGAAGAATAACGAAAAATTTTCACTTCATACAATTATTATATAAATTACATAAATAATTTATTGAATTTTTTAAATTATATTTCTATTATTTTATTATATAAAAATCAAAAAATTAATTTACTTTTGAAACTAAATAATAGACTTTTGATTGCACTTAACATTTCCACGACTTTAAAGCACGAAATGTCCCCAACTACTGAAATTCAACATTAATGTGAATGGTTCAAAGAAGACATTTAAATTTTTAATACTACAGGTATATAACATTGAATATGACGATTTGTTGTTGATCTTTTCATTTACAATTATAAGTTTTAATAATATATTCACTATTTTTGTTAATATTACTTTTATTATTAATGGAGAAGGGTTAAGAAAATATGAATGATATAAGAAACGAAAATAAAGTTATCTGTCAAAAATTTTACTAACACCATCATAAAACAATGAAAATGAAAGTACATATGTTCCAACTGGACGATTAAAAGAGAGAGATGAGTATATGAATGTTATGTATTTTTGTATTGCCCGACTTATAATTTAACGTTCGTTCATTATAATGTTATCACCTTAATCGCCATGTAATGAAATTTAGTACTTCTTTATAAAATCTCTTATTCTCATTTTATTATTTTAACCATTGTAGTCTGTATGTGGGGCTTTAAAAGTTACCAACCTCAACCATAAGGCCTAGATAGCGGGTAGGGAAATTCTTGCCAGATATGGCAGGTACCGAGGAAATTAAATACTCGGATTAAACCACAAACTAGCTTTGGGGGAGGGGGATTCCCAAAACAATTTTGGATAGTCAGATAGAAATATAGGATCAGATTTTACGGTGGAGGGAATCGGATCATAAGAACCGGTGACGTATAAAGGTGGCCAAGGGGTCCCACGTCGTCATTATCCATCGACCGCAATTCCTCAAAGGTGGCCCACTTGGCATTCGTTGCAGGTATTTTGACAAGTAAGGATAGGCGTTTCAAATTAGGCACAGTTGCCGGGAGGAGAAAGTGCATTGAACATCCATGAATAACAACGGGTCAAGTGGTAGTGTAGCACATACGATGGACGTAATGTAGTTTGCCTGTACTGCTCAGGCATAGTCCATAAAGAGAACGAAGCTCATATCCGGAAAGGAACAAGTATTTTTCACTATCCAGAAAATATCAACCGCTAGATAAAAAACATTAGCAGGATTGTTAAAGGGAGCCTCATAGTGCTTGGAAAGATCTTCGAGGATTGTCTTCCGCTAGGATAACTGAAAGAAGCCGACGGTATGCTCGAAGCCGGAACAGGATGAGATGGATACGATTAAGGCTCATGAGAAAGCGCAGGAGGAGCAACGGTTCTGCGGAGGAACCGAAAAGAAATTAAGGCACTTAGGCTATTGACGGTCATAAACTGCTTAAAAGAGAAAACAAGACATTCGTAAATGTTGAGAATGGAGCTAACTGTTTTCGAAGAATGAAATGGAACAGCTTAAGGAATAAAAAAGGAGAGTGAAGGTGATGGCGAAAGTACACGAAAATGCAACGTAATGCGGTATTTCGCAGTAGCGGATGCCCGGGAAGCAGAAATTCGACAAATTCGGAAGACCGTCAACGGTGCAGTGCTGGCTGTTTTGAGACGCTGTGCAGACCACTAAGTAACAGGATACCTTAAAAACTACGGTAGCGCAAAATGGCGAAGTTCGAGGGTTGACATCTCGCTTGAAGGTAGAAATATTGAATTTGGGTAGTATTAGGGTAGCAGTGGGATGTCACTAGAGATACAAGCAATAATAGGGTCTATTTTTTACAATGGATAGACAAGAGGAGAATAGGCAGTAAAAGAAATCAATAAGCGGGTTGCTCTTAAACTACTAGAATAGGGAAGAACTAGCATAGGTTGGGTTTACGGTCGTATCAGGAGAAGACTAGAAATTCACACACTACGACGAGACATGTAGTGTAACCGGAGTAATTACGTTCAACGGTTTGACATGGCCTTCAGAAAGGTACTGCAAGTAAAGAAGAGTCACTGATGTAAGTAAAAGTCTTTGCCGAACTGCGAATGATCTAATGTAGTTAGTATGAAACTAATGCAGCTTATGAAACGAAAGTCTAATAGATCGCAGTATTCCGGAATTTAATAAACTAAAACTAATAAATAGGAGATCAACGCCTACATTTATCAAATAAACAACGAATATGGGCGAGCAAAAGCTGCTGTAAGAGTTTACTTTGAAACTCTAGAGACTTGCCAGAGAAGGTGGTGAGACGACACAGGCAAATAGACTGCCAGGGTGATCAAAGAACTATGCCTTCAACGGTCATAACGGCGAGGTGGGTTTCCACCAGTGCGTTTTTAACGGTGCACAATTATTTTGGATAATATCTCTTCTGCAATGCGGTTATTGCCCTGAGGAACGTGATAGCGCATGTCACACATTCTTCGGATATTTTAGATTTTATAAGTGATATAACTCCATCACTACATGGTTGGCTTGTCGTATGAAGCGACTAACCAAAGGTTGGATCGCTGGGCTGACATCCGACATCTTTAAAAAAATATGTGAAATAACTTTGCAATCACTTATACGATTGTCAGCTTCTGTTGTCCTTAAGATTAATGAGTCTATATATGATCACAGGTTTTAGAGGCCAAATCGAAAACGCAATCGATTTTCGTATTGGCGACCACACATCAGGAGTGACAGGTTTCCGATTCCTCGGATTCCTATAGTCACTTATAATAATTGAGGATATGCTAGCATACGTGCTTTGTATATCCTACACTGCTGAAGTCTAAAAAACATGCAAATGTTAACAAGCTGAAGTTGTATTAGGTATTTATCAGACCTATTGTCATGTATGGTCCGTGTGAGAAAAGCACCCTGACGGATGAGTATGAGAGATCACAAAATACGATGATGACATTTACGGAGTTCTCTTCAATCACGGGATCAGGAATTTAATTAAAGTTGCTGGTGTCGTTCATGAAGTAAAAGAACAATGCGTACGCTGGTTCAATCTCGTTCTGCGATCCGATCATAAACGGATGGTGCAACGATCTCTGAAAGCTGTCATTTGGCAGGCGCAATGTTCGCTGTCAGCGACGATGGCTCCTCGGAGTACAAAACGACTTAGCTGCTCTTGGTTTTCTAGAACAATACGAAGAGCAAGCTTGGGATTGAAACCGGTGAAACCATTTTGTTGATACGGTACGGTCCAGCAATGGCAATTTAAATCGAAATTATGGCATCGAATCATTTAAAATGGTTTAAAAGTGTATTTTATTATTTATATTATAAAATTGATTTACAACTATAATATACTATTTTGTCATCGTAATGAAAAACTTAACTATATTTCGGACGGAAATTGTTTACACTTAAATCTAGGACTATATATTATGGAATGTATTAATTTGAATTAATCGTCTATTTTGATAAGGCACTTTATCTACTTAAAAAAGTTTACAATACAATTTGGACGGAATTTTAACATTCATTCGATTTTTTTAAATTAAATTCTTAAACTCAATACTAGAAATGGAAGTAAAATTATTAACGCAAGTGTTCTTGTTACATCAAACCGAGTCACATCACTGGCACGATGAAAGTCCCAATCAAATATTTTAATAAAATTTTCAGTTTGAAGCCATGGATGTTGCCCGTCATCAAAATGCATCGGACACTTATCACGTTCTCTCTCGTATTCTGTCATATCTAGCGCTACGACAGCACCTTCTGTATAGTTGTATGATGAAACATCCTGATCGATATGACAAAATGCGCCTACGGCTTCCGACATTAGAACTCGATTTAAATCAGCTCGTTGATAAACCCAGCAACGGTATTTCGATAAAGGGTCCAAGTCGTCAAAGGTAATCATATATGATTTTAAATTTTCCTTCCAGTATCCAATACATTTCATTTTAAAATCAGGATCACTATAGATATCAACCGGATGACCTAAATGATCAACAGTTAAACAATAATCAGCATCGATTAACATCTCCTTTTGATCAGTATCGCACACTGATAGATCGGAAATGTTTTGTTTACATCGAATATTAGGACGTGGACTTAAAGTTACACCTCCCAGGATTCTGGTCTTAAACGGATGTTCACCCTTTTGCGTAAAGTTAAACTTCCCAGCGACTGGGCACCGAACTGGTACAGGATCTTTTGCTAAGAATAGATCATACCTCCATTTCTCTTTGTTTGGAAACTGAACATATGAACAAACCGTACTATAATCATCAAAAATAACGGCCAATCCTTTACGATACCGAATAATATTATGATGTCGTGGAACAAAATCAAAGCATATATAATCCTTTTGACACCCGTCCACAGTTAAACGAGCCATCATAATTCTGGAATCTCGTTGTTCACGACATACGTAAATCGTTCGTCTAAACCGAGCTTTATCCGGATAATGAGTTTCGATAATATGTGTTTCGTTAATGAATACATCAGCATCGATGTTAGCCGTATTAATCCATTCACCACTAAAATTTTGTGGTAGTCTGCAACCTGGTACTACAACTTCTGCTTTGACTGGAGTAATTCTAAGGCGCTCGGGTGAACTTTCCGGTGTTTTTAGCGTATTACATTCGGCTGTGATGGAAACTCCAATGTATAAATCATCATCACGATTTTTTAAGAAACATCTATACTTTTCATCTTTGCGACTTTCTTTCGTGTTCGCCACAGCAAAGAAATGGTTTTTACCCACAAACCAATCACCTAAGCAACTATATTCAACTATACCACTAAATGTTCCCTCCATGCCTTCGCATTGTTTATATGTGATGTTAAATTTTTGATTTGTAATTAAAAATTGTGTTCCCGGAGTTTGACAAGATTGTATTTGAGCATCTGAATTGTCACATTCTCCTGTAAATCTAAAACGATTCTGATATGCAAATTGCCATACACCTTCCAATGAGGATCGACAATTTATTGGAATATAGTTTTCATTAAACAGGGTTATTAATTGTTGATCTTGTTTTAATCCTCTGCAAACTTTTGCGATCGTTGGTTCTTCATTTGCGTTTAAATTTACGCAAGGTGCTGAAATTTATAAATTTATTAATTGGAAATATTTGGAATGTACTATATTTTTAGTTAGCTTAAATCATAAACTAGCTAAATAATAAGACTGAACATGTAGAACAAAAAAAATCGATGTTATTGGTTAATTATACATACAAAAGTAAAATTTTACTATATATTTTATATAAGTTACCCTCGCAAGTTGCATTTTTTTTTTGTCATGTAGGACAAAAATTATTTAGTTTGTTTATGCTTACATTCATATTTTTCAAATATGTTTAAAGTCCTAGGGAATGTTTTAACACAATAATAACAAGAATTTAGACTATTGCGAAATACAAAAGTGTGATCTGCACCGTTTTTTTCTGAAAGTACACAATTTCCCCGTTCTGACATTTTTACTGCATCAATTATGGTAATAGTTGGTTTTCCAGTTTCCCAAGAAAACCAACTACCTCGTAAAATTTCAGGAATAGTACAGTCGGCCGTAACAATTGTGACTACTGGAAAGAACCACCATTCAAATAAAAGCATGTTTAATTTATAGAAAATGTTTAAACGGAGATGGGGTGTGGCCCCACCAAAGAATGTAATTTGTTTCTACTTACTATTTGTACATATTATAATAAAACAAATATTTTGTAAGATTCCCATGATGCATAAATTATAATGCTTATTCTATAAAATTAATTTAATAATAATCCAATAAAAGAAAACTATTTATTACAAAATCATTGTGTTCAAAACAAAGCTAAAATTATTACTGTCTGTCAAATAAATTCAATTAAATTGACGTTATGCCAAAAAATTTAAAATAATATGGAAGAGTTTTTTTTATATATGGAATTTTGCTGAATAACCTGTTAATGGGCGACATGTTCTAACTTCTACCATCACTTCAATTCGCTTCGATAGTGACCATTGCATCGACAAAAGTGATAGACAGGGGCGAGTGGCGACATGTTCTACCATCACTTCAATTCGCTTCGATAGTGCTCATTATTACATCGAAAAAATTCAACCCGCTTTGATAGAAAAATTCTTAAGAATTTTTCAGTAATATTTCTTCGACAGTACATGACGGAATTAATATTTGTTTATCTTTTTTAGTAACAAATAATAAAATTTAATTTTAAAAAGGTATTTTTCAATACTATCGCTGCTTTTGCTAGCAACTCTTTTTTTAATTTGGTAGCACTCGTAAAGTAGCTACACCTCATTTTTATATTAGTTTTTATAATCATTACATTTTCTAATGATGGATCTAATGATAGTCGACAGTCTATTAGTAAAAAAAGTTTATTAGTAATTATTGAAAGAAATTTCAATAATTACTAATAAAACTAAAAATTCTTTCACATTCAGAATTAGTTTCTAGCAAACATAAATAAAGCCCATGGACTCTTTTTCGCGCTATACTTTGTTAATCTGTGTGTAGGGTTAATTGAAGACGGCTGGTATAGGAGGTTTTGTTTGCAATGAATGAATGAAGCAAATCTATCTATGTTAAGTCTGCAGAACAATTAATAACGCAGTATATTTTCGATTTCGAATTTTCCCAGAAAAGGTATTTTCTGTGGTCGATTTTTATTATATTATAGAGCTAGGTTTAGACTGTGTGTCTCCGGTCGATTTTTTTGTCTAAATTGTCAACTTTTCATTTCAACGTTACATTTCGCTATTACTCACTTGGCGGCGGTCGAAAAGAGTCATCGTGAGTGTGCTTTTCAGTTATAATTTAACTTGACGTCAAACAAAAATATAAATAAGCCGCTGTAATTATTTTTTTTATTGTTGCGTTTTGTTATAGTTTAAATTTTTTATTTTATTAATTACCTTCGGAAAACTGAACTGTCATGAATTTAGAAATTTGAAAAGCAGGCACATAATATATTGTATACTAGTACCAACTAAGAATAATTAGCAGAAGTACACATTAATTTAGAAAAGACAAAAATTTAGCCAAAAAAATTGGCCGGATGCACACAGTCATAAATTAATTGGTTATTTAATTTAAAAAGAGTATATTTTAGCCGTTTTGCTGAAAAAAAGAGTGAAGAGTAAAAATTAAATTAAAAGAGTATTATACTCTTTAAAAGAGTATATCTGGTCACCCTAGTACTGGGAGTATCTATCTATTATAGATCATGTACTGCGGTTGAATTGATCGGTTGATTGACCCAATACCACTCTAGCACAAGCATTCTCTACTTTCATTAGCCTTTCAAAACCAACCTTTGATCCATCTCCATACACACTCATTCCATACATAATTTCCATAAATTGTTCCATACATTCGTTAGCCGAATGATTTCTTCGAAAACCAAATGTGGTTTCTGACAACAATTTCAAAATTCATTCATGCATTTTTCAATTCGACCTATCATACCATTTACAATTTTCAGCAAAACATTCAACATAGACATACTCCTGTAATTTGTTACCAGATTTACACCTCGATCTAGTTTGGGAATTTGAACCACCGGGGTTTCCTTCCATTTTTCAGGTATTCTGATACTCATCCATACGCTATTGAGAATTTAAAGCAGGGTTTCTTTTGCTTCAAATTCTAATTGTGCAATCATTCTGTAATTTACTCTAATCGTTCCTGGGGTCATGGACTTTGATTGGTCCTAAACCGCCAGAAACTCACTCCATTCAAATTTCATACACATTTCATCATTCCATATTGATTTATACTATCAGGTAATACACATTTATAACTGCCAGCTAAATTATTCCTTACATTCGTAATCGTTTTTAAGAATTGATCTACTTTCACTGGATCATCTAGCATGGCATTTCTGCCTTTAGCTTTATGACCTCTCACTCTATTAAATTTATCCCGTACATCCTTAGTTGTAGTTCTATATGTCATTTGAGACACATATAGTCCCGCCAACTTTTCTTTTGGTCTACGGATAGTTTATTTTAATCGTCCATTCCCTCTCTTATATTACATTCTCTACATATACATCTATTAAATTTTCTCAAAGCGGTCCGCTTAAGATCATACCAATACTTTATCTCCTTATTCCACCATCCATGCACCTTATGCTCTTTTACGCTTATTTTTTTTAGCACATTTCATTCGTTCTTTCTATTTCTCTCAAGTTGGTATATATCATTTATTTTATTCGATATGAGAATCTCATTCATATATCTCATCCATTTTTTGCCCTTCAATAAACACTTTTTATCAAAAATTATATTCATATCAAGTAATGATCGCCACCTAGATTCTCATCTGAAACATTCTAAGTGACTTGACCAGCCAGTCCACTAGACATTATAGTAATGTCTATCGCATTGACTCTGGCTCTAATATTACCCATCCATGTTGGCCTCCCGTCGTTTAAGATAACCATATCGGAATCCAGAACGAGGACAGCCAATAGGTTGCCATATGCATCGTTGTTTACACAACCTCACATTCTCGAATGCTGTTATAAATTAAACATATATCGTTATATTTAAATAGCTTTGACACATAGCCTTATTTTAATGTGATGTTGGCGACAATGTATATGTAATAGTTAGAAGAAGAATGAATAAAACTCAGACTAGTTTGGTCTTAGATAGCAAAGCTAACAGTTGCGTTTTATTACTATAAAAATACAACAGGTTATGGGCTCAGTCACGTGGGTGGGACGCGCATTTTTGGACATAGTAAGTTTTGAACAATAAGTTAATAGACAAAAAAGTAAAAAAAAAAATTCGTTCGTCGACTAGAATAGTGTGATCGCACATAATCGGGGATTGTTCTAGATTATTAAAAATATATTGCAACGTTGAATTACATGTAATAAAAAAAAAATAAAAATGTCGAGCAGCGAAGCGTGGGTGTCAATTGATAAATTGAATGGCAGTGAAATTTACCACACATGGCCATATGCGATTCAAAGTTTATTGGAATTAAACAATTATGAAAATTGTATTAAAACCGGAGAAAAAGCCGAAACTGATGAAGAAAAATTGCGTAAAGCTAAGGCCCGTATTGTTTTAAGTATTGACAAATCTTTATATCCATATATAGCTGGATGTACAACTGCGTATGATTTGTGGACAAAACTGAAGCAATTGTTTGAACATAAAGGCCTCGTTCGTCGAATTGGTTTGTTACGAAAACTAGTGACAACGCAATTGGAAAGCTGTGACTTAATGAGAGGCTACGTTAGTCAAATATTTGACACGTCAAATAAATTACATGGTATCGGATTCAGTGTTGATGAATGGCTCGCAAGTAAATTATTGGCTGGTTTGCCTAGGGACTTTTAACCTATGATTATGGGTTTGGAAAGTAGTGGTGCAAAGTTAACATCGGATTTGGTTTGATCGAAATTATTAGATACGGGTTTCAATGAGAACGTATCATCATCAGCATTCTTTGGTAAACATAAACAAAAGGCGAGAGTCCAAAGTAACGTGAAATGTTTTAATTGCGGTAAGCGAGGACATATTTCAAAAAACTGTTACAGCAAAGAAGAATCAGTGCAATCCGGTAGTAGTATAATTGATGAAAAGAAAAAGTCATCGAATAAAAGTGATGTAGCAAAAACAGGGTTTTTTGTGGTAACAACATATACAGCATTTCTATCGAGAGACCACCAAGAAAATTGGTACATTGATAGCGAGGCATCACAGCATATGACCCCATTATGAAAATTTATTTGTCAAATTAGATCCGTCAAACGTATCGCAAATAACTTAGGCTAGCAAAGATAAAATTTCTGTCAAAGGCGCTGGTAACAAAGCTGTGCGTATTAACGAAACAGAGGTGGATTTCAATAATGTTTTATATGTACCTGGTTTGTCAGCAAATCTATTATCAGTCGCACAGATGGTTAAAAATGGAAATGAGTTAATTTTCAATAAGGAAGGCTGTAAGGTTTTTAATCATCAGAAAGTGAGTATCGCTGAAGTGAAGTCGGAAAATGGTGTCTATTATTTTCCGGTGCAATCGGTAAGATGTATGGTAACAATGATGGATAGTAAAAATGCCTTATCATGGCATCGCAAATTGGGACATATCAATTTTTCTGATATGTGCAAAATGAGAAATGGACTTGTAGATGGTATTGATTTCAAATAAAGAATTGCAAGGAAGGAAAGCAGACACGGCAGCCTTTTGCAAAAAGTACAACAAGAACAAATGACATCTTAAATTTAGTTCACTCAGATTTGAATGGTCCAATGGAAAATCGTTCAATTGGAGGTGTTCGGTACATTTTAACGTTTATCGATTCACGGAAAATTATTGTGTACTTTCTACGTGAAAAATCGGAAGTGTTCGATCGATTTGTTGAGTTCAAATCGATGGTTGAAAGGCAGACAGGCCAAAAATTGAAGGCTATACGCACTGACAATGATACCGAATATGTGAATTCAAAATTTAGCGTTTATTTAAATAAACATGGTATTCAACATCAAAAATCCGTTGTATATACACCGGAACAGAATGGGATTGCTGAAAGAGCTAATCGTAAATTAGACTTAGTTTAGAAAGCTAAATGTATGTTATTCGACGCAAATTTGGATGTGTCATATTGGGCCGAAGCTGTTAATATGGCGGCGCATATCCTTAATTGTTCTGCAAATGCAGTTTTGGACACAATAACACCGTAAAAAGCATGGTCAGGAAACAAAGTGAATGTAAGTCATCTACAATTGTTTGGAAATCCAGTTATGGTGCACATACCAAAACAAAATCGTCGTAAATGGGACAAAAAGTCCAAGAAGATGGTCTTTGTCGGTTTTAGTGAGGGCGTAAAAGGTTATCGATGTATTGACCCAATGACTAAAGAGTTAAAGTTGAGTTGAGATGTGGTTTTCTTACAAGAAAATGGTGTTGAGAAAGCAGATAGTTTGGATGGTTTGGATGAAGTGAGGGTAAATAAGAGCAAATCTCTAAATAAGTCAATAATCGATGAAAGTGACATAAACTTGAACAATGATGAAGATATTCATTGTGAATATGAAGACGCATACGATAGAAGATTTGTTCCAGAAAATGAGGTAACACAAGCTTCGGATTTGCGACGATCAGCGAGAATACCTAAACCACGAACATTTGATGACTTTGTAACTTATTCGGCACACATGACTCATGTAGATAAGGAGCCAACTACGGTCAGAGAGGCATTTAACTGCGACGACGGTGAAATGTGGAAATCGGCAATGCATGAAGAAATCGACTTATTAACCGGTTGACTTACCAAAAGATCGAAAACCAATTAAGTCAAAATGGGGTTTCAAAATTAAACGGAACGATAATGGTAATATTATACGTTACAAAGCTAGGTTGGTAGCCAAAGGTTGCTCCCAGGTATATGGTATCGACTATGGAGAGGTCTATTCACCTGTAGTTCGATATTCTTTGGTTCGATTTTTGATCAGCTTTGCGGTAAAAAATGGCTTAAAAATTGATCAAATGGATGCTGTTACTGCGTTCTTGCAAGGGGATTTGTCAGAAGAGATTGATATGGAACAACCTGAAGGTTTCGATGATAATTCCAAACGCGTATGTAAATTAAACAAAACAATTTTGGGTTTAAAGCAAAGCGGTCGTGTTTGGAATGAAAAATTGACAAAAATGTTAAAGACTTATGGTTTGAGGAAATCGGTTCACGATCCGTGTGCATTTTATGCCAATGATTTATCGCTTATGTTAACAATTTACGTTGATGATTTCTTGATTTTCTGGAAGGACGAAAATACGTTAAAGAAACTGAAACATGCCTTGAGTACTTCGTTTAAAATGAAGGATTTGGCTATAGCAAAATCATGTATTGGTTTACGGATTATACAGAACAATGATGTAATTACACTCGAACAAAAATCTTATATTTCGAACCAATTTCCAACCAAGTTGGACCAACCGTCCGACCAAATTGGATCGTGCGTAGGGCCTTTAACAGTTGCGTTTTATTACTATAAAAATACAACAAATGCGCATTCTTATTCCCCGCCACAACCACGTCACTTTTTCCTCCCAACCAATCAAATAATTTGTTTGTGTCTCTCAGTGCACACATTTTATCATTTTTATAGTTAATCTCACTCATGGCGTTGATATTGTTATACTCCTTCATTGATTCTGTTGTTTTTATTTCTTCAATTTTCTTTTCTGTTGTTGTTTGTTTTATTTCGATATTTTTGTTTACATGGCCTGTCCACCTGAGTATACCATTGCAATTGCAATATCTTTTAATAAAAATTTCAAATATGGGGTCATGTGATGTCAATTTACAATAAATTTGACGTTTAAAAACCATTTGAATTTTTGTATTTAACCTTAAATCATTATTTGTTGAGTTTAAATATTATTAAAAAATGACCTCTAAAATGATCTCCAAAAACATCCATTATTTCTGTATAGGTAATTGATTTATTTGAGTTTAATTTTTCTGGTTAATAATTAATAATTAAAAACGTTAATCAACGATGCATAAATTTTGACAACCAAACAGTACAGACTTTCAGATATATAGAATAAAAATCAATAGGTAGCCATATTGTATACAATCATTTCTACCAATCTTGTCAAAATTGATGGTATGCAAGAATTTTGACATTCAATTGTTTTCAAAATGGCTACCTTTTGATTTTTATTCTATATCTCTGAAAGTCTGTACTGTTTGGTTGTCAAAATTTATGCATCGTTGATTAAAATTTTTAATTCACTGGAAAAATTAAACTCAAATTAATTCAATTACCTATATAGAAATAATAGATGCTTTTGGAACATAAATTCAAAATTATTTAGAAGGACCGACAATAAAATTAATTCATATAGAAAAATTGTTCAGAGCTATTTAAATTAGAGAACATTTTTTAATAAATTTTAAACACAACAAATAATGCGTTAAGTTTAAATACAAAAATTCAAATGATTTCTAAACGTCAAATTTATTGTATATTGACCTCACATGACGCCATCTTGGAATTTTTATAAAAACATATTGCAATGGTAATTGTATACTTTATATCAGGTGGGGAGGCCATGTTAGGTATTTGTGGAAAATGTACATAATAAATGTACAATTATTTCCCTGTCAAATAAAATTCCCTGTTTTTTGTTTAAAGAATTCGCCAACAAAAGCCAACCGCGCTTTGCGAGGGATTACTATACAGTAATTTTCTAACACACCATCTTCACCTGCAATTGCAATCGAGTTATACCATTAATTTTCGAACAATTGCTACTCAGCAAACGTGTCTTGAGTAGACAAACCAAAGACCACATATCGTAACAAACCCTAGACTTTCAAAAGACAACTCCATGTAAATGAGACTATGCCCTAAACAAACTCGACGCGAAATACACGCGAATTTACGCGCGTAAAAGTAGAATCAATGGAATCATATGAAGTAATATATAGTGGACGCGCGTAGATTACGTAAAAGTAGAAAACTTTTACGTTGTTTCGCTTCGAAATGTCAGTTTTATATAAAACATAAATTAGTGGTAGATTTTTAAATATTTTAGCTGTGCTGCCACCAAAAGTATTTAAAAATCGAATACAGTTGAAACTAAATAAAAGATATCATAAAAAGATTCATAACATAAATTAGTTATTACATGTATGTATTGACAAAACAATAAAAGTATAGGTAAAATGATACAGTTAAAAAGATAAAAGTATATATTTAAGTATATAACGTAAAATGTAAGTTTTTTTGTATTTTAACACTATAAGCACAATAAAATTGTAGGTTATGTTAAAGTTTGGAAATGCCAAAACGCGCGTCGAGTTTGAATTGGAACATTTTTTATTTGTGTTTTTGCGTCTTTGACATATAGACGCATATTACGAGCGTATTGTGCGTCGAGTTTGTTTAGGGCATCAGACTTACGTTCGTAAATTTTCTAAAAACGTTTCTTCTAGTTCTCAATAAATGGCTGCATATTTTTAATTTAAATTAATGAAAATAAAGTTAAATAACTCAAACTAATATTTAAAGTAACAAAATATATATTATTTAATATATTATTATTATAAATCAAATATTATTTAAAGGGTTACCCAACAAGAAGCTTCATTTTGAATAGCCTGCTATTTGGGCAGCTGTCAATTTTGAAGCCGTCATCTTTTGACATTTGACAAGCAAAAACTACGCCGTTACTAAAAATTACTACAAAAATGATCCGGATTTTCATCGAAAAATCAACTTCATTGATGAGGTCCATTTTCACCTCAAAAGCTACGCTAATAAGCAGAATTGTCCTATTTGGGGCTCAGAAAATTCAAGAATGATTGTTGAAAAGCCTCCATCTTCAACGTATCACTGTTTGGTGCGGTTTTTGAGCTGGCAGTGTGATTGGACCTTATTTTTTGAAAATGAGGCTGGTGCAACTGTAACGTTGAATGGGTTGCGCTACCGAGTTATGATATATATATATATATATATATATATATATATATATATATATATATATATATATATATATATGTATATATATATATGAATGATATATATATGAATGGGTTGCGCTACCGAGTTATGATATATATATATATATATATATATATATATATATATATATATATATATATATATACATATATATATATATATATATATATATATATATATATATATATATATATATATATATATATATATATATATATATATATATATATATATATATATATATATAAAATTAATATAGGCAATATTAGGCATTGCTTTTTTTTGTACATACAGAGTGTCCCAAAAAAATGTAAACACACTTTACTTGGTTATAAAAACAGTATTTATTTAGATATATTACAAATTAATAGTATAAAATAACAAAGATAGATGTAGAATTTCATTAGTCAGCGCAAGTATTCAAATTGATGCCCATTTTTATCTAAACATTGCTGATAACGCGAAGCAATAGAATCGCAAACGTGGCGAATCATTTCAATAGGAATCTCACTGTATTCTCTTTTAATTTCCGCCTTCAATTGGTTGCCTGTTGCCGGTTTTGATAAATAAACCTTATCTTTGATGAGTCCCCACAAAAAAAAATCTAATGGCGTGAGGTCTGGAGAGCCCGAGGGCCATTCGATGGCACCTTTTCGTCCAACCCATTTGTTTGGCAATTTTTCATTTAGGTAAGCTCTCACATCACGATGGTAGTGAGGAGGTGCTCCATCTTGCTGAAAATAAAAGTCTGTGCCATCCCCAAACTGTTCAAGAATACCTGCCATGACATTTTCCCGTAGCAAATTCAAATAAACGGCACCAGTCACAGTGTTATAAAAAAAGAATGGCCCAATTAAACCCCGCTGTGACAATCCACACCACACTGTAGCTCCTGGTAAATTTAAATTATGTTCCTCTGTAACGTAAGGATTCTCTGGTGCCCAGTAGCTGCAATTGTGGCGGTTGATCGAGCCGTTTAATTTAAATGAAGCCGTTTAATTTCATCACTCCAAATAATTGTATGTGAAAACTTTACGTCCTCTGCACATTTCGCCAAAAACCATTCACAAAACTCCACTCTCCGATCAAAATCGTCTTCATTTAGAGCGTGAATTAATCTTGGAATATAACTCTTCCATCGTACGCGCTTCAAAATACGATGGACACTTTATTTTGAAATCCCTACTTTAAGTGCTGCTTGGCGAACAGATTTTCTTGAAGTTTCGCAATATGTTTCAAGCAGTTCTTCTTCTCTTGCAGTGCTTGTGGATGTCCGTGGTCTCCCAGAACGCTGTTTGTGGATATCTTAAAAAGTCCCGTCTCTTTCAAATTTATCTCTGATGCGAGTAATGGTAAGTCTTGTAGGTGTATCCATATGAAATTCCCTTCTAAATTGTCTTTGCACTTCCACCATGTTTTCAAACTTAAGGTAACACTTTAAAATAAATCTACGTTTTACAAAGTCTAGTCTAATCTCCGACATGATTATAAATGTGTTTTACTCTAAAAAAACAAATTATATTAGTTAGAATGATGTATTAAAGTGTGTATACATTTTTTTGGGACACTCTGTAATCTGTATAAGATATGGAAATTTGCTGAATAAACGTAACTTCGTCGTGAATTCCATTTTCTTAACTTTAAAAACCAATTGATTGTGATCAAAAAATTTTATTTACAAAAATACAACTTATTAAATAACATGCAATATAATTTGCTTAAATTATGACTTTAATTTCTTCTTTTATATTATCATCAGAATCGCCACTTGAAGAAGTAACTTCATCAATTGTTATCTCTTGAATTCTAACATTTTCTTCTGTGGCTTTAATACAATCTACTTTGGGTTTTAGTTTCGACTTTTTCTTTTTAGAATTTACATTTAATATTACATTGATAGGTAAGTTAGGCCTATTTAAATTTACATTGCTATTATTTGGCAACGTTTCATGTTGCTGTGTATTTCTATTCCGCCAAAATATTAAGTGAAAAATGTTTGTCATACTTGACTTAACAACTGATATTAGCAAATCTTTTAAGAAAAACAAAAATACTGCTGCAAAAATAATATTATATGGAAACGAATTCTCCGATATAATCGTTTTGACAAAATGTTGCATCTTTTGAATGAAATTTTGAAAATTTTTATAAACAATAAAATCAATAAAATGTTCCCAAATATCACAGTATTCCTTATTGAAGTATTTTTGTCGCCCCATCAAATGTTGTTTACACAGATCCTGAGGCGCTTTCTGGAAAATTTGAAGAAACCAATCATATTTACCTGGCTTTCGAATGGCGCAGGGATTTTCATTAGCATTTTGTAGTTCGAGAAGCATATTAATCTCTTTTTCTTTGCAACATCTTATATAATCAAAAATATAGCTTATCAAAAATATTACTATTAAAAATGTGATTATAACATTTCTTTTAAATACTCGTGATAATGTCCATATGGCTAATAAAAATGCAAATATTGTAACAAAAAATAACAGATCATCAAACGGTATCTTATCGATCACGAACATTTCAAAACTTTGATAAAATGAGAACAAATTTTCAACTGAATTTGCGATAATGCCATTTCTATTCTTGGTCAAAATTTCGAATATTTTAGCATCGATGGCATGTATATTATTTTTTATCTTTGCTAATTGCTCAATATCGTCTTGAGACATTTCTATAGTGATAAGTCGCATTAGATTGCCTGAAATTGGATCGAGTTTTAAACGATCTTTACTAACCAAGAAGTATACTAATTTAAGATAGTAGATTTCAAGTACATCATATTTAATACGGTCGCCACAATAGTTTTTATTTTTTTCTGTTGCAGAATCACCTGACGATTCTACATGAGTATCATCAACAATATTATGTACTTTTTGATGTTTACCCCATGCATGTGGGTGCTCCCAATTTGGGTTTAAATCGCACAATACATGACTAATAAATATGCACACGAGTAATCCGGCTAAAAAACAAATTAAATATGATTTTTAGAATATGATTATTAATATTAAAGTATAATTACCACGTTGCATTTTATATAAATAATAATAAGTATAAATTAAGGAATTAACATTTAGAAAAATTAAAACACTGAATTTTACCAGTTATTGATTGTTTATTTAATTATTTTTGACAATTGCATAATCCCTTTCGGCACGTCGTTACGTTTACGTACAATTTACAAATACTTTGTGACGATTGGTTTCAATTTCTGTCCAATAAACATTTTTGGGTACGTACCCAAAGGAGTGCATGTCTTGCATGGAATTCCATACCCAAAATGAAACTTCCCAACAAACATTGGACACGGTAAGCGGACCACTTTTGACTCATAAAATTTGCAATTCCAATTTTAACACAGTATACCAAACCAATTCAGAATCCAAAATCGTGGGCTTTCACTGCAATTATGGAAGCTAATAATATATACTTTCCGTATACATTGGATACGTTTACGTTCCATTGCAGAATTTTTTTTGAAAAATGCCTTTTGATTTTTTATATTTTAAACATTTAAATGTAGGTATTTCAATCACTTATTTCATTTATAAATATTTAAATATTATAATAAGTTACCACCAAAAAATATTCAAAAATTAAATTATTTAATTTCTTAGTTAAATTAAAAAAATTGTAAGACAATATTTAATACAGCATATAGTTATTAAAGATGGTAACAAAACAGCCAGTTAATTTTGTCTTTACCGTGATGAAACCTCAATATTTTTTATAAGGTTAGTGACGCCTTCTTCAGTAGGTCTACTGGGTATTCCGATCTGAAAGTAAAATCGATCTGACAGGTCAATATCGAACCGCTAAACCGACATTCAGTCAATAATTTCTAAAAGTCGGAATATATTTTTGATAATCAAAATCATTTCTAACTTTCGTATTTTTTCGTACTGAGTATTCTGATTTTCATAATTAAAATATGCGAAAATTAGGAAATTTTATGAAAGCAAATTAGTAATCAGAAATATTTTCGATAGTCATACTCATAAGTAACCATGTTAGGGATCCGGCTGGGTTGTGGTCTCTACAATCCCCAAGCCGACAACAGGTGGATAATTTCCGCTCCCGATAATGTTGAGTATGCGTTCTCCACTCACGAATGGCGTGCCACCACTTTTACGCGACAAAACACAATGTTATTAAATGAATCAATTATAATTAAAACTCTATCGCTCTTATACGAGTTTTACTTTTATTTCATATAAAAATGTTTTTATAATTTGCTTATTTATCTGTTACAATTTTACACAGAGACTTTTTATTATATATATTTTTCCAACAACGATTAGCGTGCTATCGCTAACATGCCTTCTCGACTACTCTACTTTTTTCTTAATGCCTACGTGCAATTTTTGATTTTTTTTGTTTTCTTTTTTTTTTTCAATTCGCCAAACCTCGTTCATGCGTACGTTTGCCCAATAAGCCGCGCGTGGTACAAAACAAACCACCAATACTACGTAACGACAACGACCCAACGCCACAACCAATAACCGAGCAATTGGCGCAATGGTTAAAGCTGCGGTGTTTGGGACGGGAGTTATCGGGTTCAAATCCCAACGAGGGATGGTTGCAAAAGGGATTTTTCAACACCTGATTGATTATTGAACCATCGTCCATGTCAGTAAAGGTTGGCTGGAGCAATGCAATGTGCAGATGGATTTAAAATCGAACCTGAATTCGTGCATCCTTGATTTGGCCGGTGACGGCGAAAAGTAGGACGTTAAAAATTATCTACGAAAGAGTTGGGAGAGCTTCGGCCCCAGAAAAAGATTGCAGGGTTCAGACACAAAAAAAAAAAAAAAGTAACCACCCTTTAAACAAAAAAAGCAAATTCGAAAAAGCGGTTCATACGCGAACTATAAACGAAGTAAATATTTTTGTTTTCGTACTTAATACATACACTAAAGCATTAACCAGCGAGTCTGTAAGAAATTTCCGTAAGAATGCGACAATAGGAAAATTTATGTTAATGACCAGCGGCTCTTTAAGAAAGGTTCGTTCAGTTTCGTTAAATTACAACTGTCACGTAACAATTCTGTAACGAGCGAAAATTACCGCACAAACTGAAAGAAATGTCAAAGAGTTGCGTGTAGCTAATAGTTTTAGAATGGTTATTGGTATGTAAATATTTAATTTTAATATTGTATCTATTATTATATTTACTTTTAAAATACATAATATAATATATTATTAGTTGTCTAATGTGATAAAATATTATATTGCCGGAAAATAATAAAATTTATTGTACACACACCACAAATAAATGTAAACTTTTGTAGGTTAAAGTTTATTGTAATTCGCGTATTGCGTTACAGATCGGTGGTCGCACTGTCAAATTTTCTGTAAAAAATCTCTTCGTTCAATTCCGTAATGTTTCGTTACAGATTCTTACAGACTCGCTGGTTAATGCTATAGTTATAATAAATTATGAATCGAAATGTATTTATATTTTTGTGAACAATATAGATAGATGCCACTTTTTTTTTTGTGAAAGACGTTACATTATTTTTTTTAATGAAAATTTTATTTAATGAGTTTAATGAACGGTATGTATTTGTATAAGACTCAAATGCAATCTCGCCAACTACTAATATATTGTTTTACATTTTTTAATTATATTTTCAGAAGTTACTATATACTAATAAATTTACGTCCTGCAAGAGTGCTGAAATTAATTATGTTATTAAAGAATAGTTTCAGTACGCCAAGAACCATGTAAACAAACTAAAAAATGAATTTTAAATAATTTAATTTATTTTTATTAATTATGTAATTTGAATTTGATTTACTTTGCTTTTTATTTTTATTGAGATCAACATTTTGTAGTTTACTAGTTTTTTATTTTTATTTTTTTACATGAATTCGAATTTAAAAAAATGTCTTCTCTGAATTCTCTGTTGTTAAATGCAAATAAAATATAAATTACCAACTAAACATAACTTAATTGCATTACTTAGCAGCCAGTTTTGTTTGCATTTTGTGTGACAATCTTGGAAATATACAATTTGTTGTGTGAGGGTCTGAAGGACCATACAAAAGAATCGTGAGACGATCCACCAGAACGACCTTCTACGGATTTAATGGTCATTTAATGATCACATATCTAAAAATAAAGTATAAATTAACAAAACACGCTAATATGTTAATATGTATTACTTGTTAAATAATACAATATTACCACCAAAGCGTTGATGCTATGTTTAAGATTTTGATTAAAACCGATTTTCATTTACGAGTGACCTAATCAATTGTAAAAGGGGTCCATCTAAAGGACCTATAACATTGGTAATTCTACTTTTTTTTATAGAATAACTGATTTCAATCTTTAGCATAGATAGAAACGAAGCGCAGTGGCCAGCTTTATCATGAGGGCGGAATGGCAGTTGAGGTATTTATGGGATCCAACTCGTTTTTTATTTATCGTATATAATAAAACGATTCTTTTAACTGATTTTGAAAAATTGGAACAGTGTATTGATTAATAAATTAAATAAACATTACTGTAAATCTAAAAAAATCCATACATGTTAAAAGAAATGTCCATAATATTTGCTTTGTCTCTAATATCTTTCTTTAAATGGCCATCAATATACACTCACTTTCACTTTCATCATCACAACTACTTTGCATTTATTCACAAAATCCTAAGGAACCAAAAAATTTGAGATACAAATCAGAAAAATATATAGTAACATTTTGTTCCGATCTGAAAACAGTACCGATTTATAATCAAATCAGATTTTACTTTCAGAGCAGTTTTACTTTCAGATCGGAATACGCAGTAGACCTGCAGATGAAAATTTCTCACCAGCAGATTATAATAAACAAAGTACATATATAATTTATTTAAAAAATATACTATATTCGTCGTTTAACGCAAAGTGGTTGACATCTAGTGATACATTTTAGAACTAGAGCGAAAGGTGATCAACCCATTTTGAAATCAATTTTAACTGACTAAATTAATGGAAAATATGCGGAAACATAAATAATAAATAGTAATAAAGTTTATTGGATGTCATTCTATACTACCCGTTGTGATAAGGTAAACAAACAGCTTTACATAGTTTTCCAACTGACATATTGTTAAAAAAGGTGGCATCAAGTTATACGAGTTTACAAGACAGTATCTAAAATTAGAAAAATGACTGTTTGTTCACAACATTTTCAAGATTACAAATTCAGTAAACCTCCTCCAAAACCCAGAAACACTCAATTAGCTTATTCAAGATTGTGAAATTATTGTAAACGGTGCAGACCAAGGAAATCCAGTTATTGGAGATTAGTTTAATATGGTTCTTAATTCAGTCATCGATAAGGATATTGAAAGAAATTCAAAACTAACCATATATGATCTAATAACAACCGGATTTCAATTAAATATTTTGTCCTCATTAAATGGCACTAATATTATTCAATTTATAGAGATAGCATTGTGAATTCAGGCCTGGATCCTGATATATATACAATAGAAGTTTAAACAGCGATTTCATAGTGGTCAGCACAGTATTCAACAAGTAATTTTTTTTACCACATACGGTAAATAAATATAAAAAATTTCTTCCATTGACATCATTAGATTTTCTTTCTAAAACCATTTCTTGTAGAATTTCATTTATTTTTTTCTGAAATTAATACAATAAAGTTTAATATGAGTTTTAAGATAACTAATGTTGTCATTTTTTGCACTAAAATGGTTGGTAAATAATAATAAAACAATTGTTAAACTTACATTACATCTTATTTCTATGCTTTTTAACAGACAAATACGTTTTTATAACCGTTCCCACTTGCAGATTGTAGCGCCTCTAGTGGCAATTAAAAGGCGAATACATATTTAAAACACAAATGAAAAACCTAAACCACAGAAAAAATTAATATAGATGACAAGAAACATATGGATGACAAGAAACTTTCTATGACAAGAACGTTGAAAATAAAATAAAACTTATTCAACTAAGATAAGACATAATAAATAAAATTAATTATTTTAAAAATCAATTTGTTTGTACTTATTTTAGTTTTTCTATGTCCATATTATTAAGGAAAATACCACACGTTCGTTTCAACTGTGTTAATTCAAAAATCGAAAAAAATTTAAAAATACGGTTGATAACCCTTTCTATTTCTATTTGGTTAAATACTTATCAAATTTTAACAAATACTTAAGCAGACATTAGACACATAATATTATATTATATTATCGCAAAACCAACAACAATGCCGTCTGCAAATCTTATATATATATATATATATATATATATATATATATATATATATATATATATATATATATATATATATATATATATATATATATATATATATATATATATATATATAATATATATATATATATATATATATATATATATATATTATATATATATATATATATATATATATATATATATATATATATATATATATATATATATATATATACATATATATTTTTTGATCCTCGATTCTTCGCTTGATGTCTCTATGTGTTTTCAGTACTAATTGTAATTTACATGTGAAAGTTTTGTTTACAATTTTTAAATGAAAATTAAACGTTAGAAATATATAATTAGTGCCGTTGAAAAGATAAATGTATAAATTATAAATAAATAGCTTTTGTTATGTGATTTTGTAACCACATAAGTAAGAAAAGCTTTAACCAATGCTACCTACTTTTTCGTGTTACGTTCATTGTGGGATTAAAAAAATTAAATAATTTAACGTTTATTATAATCAATTTATATGAAAAATTGATTATTGGTTATAACAAACGTAAAATTATTTACATTTTTTAATCCTACAGTGACCGTAACACGAAAAATAGGTAGCATTGTTCTAAGATTTTCTTGCTAATATGGTTACAAAAGCACATAACAAAAGATATTTATTTATAATTCACACAATTATCTTTTCAACGGCACTAGTTATATATTTCTAACGTTTAATTTTCATTTAAAAATTGTATACAAAACTTTCACTTGTAAATTACAATTAGTACTGAAAACACATAGAGACATCATTATCAGATTTTTATATATGCTATTTGGTATGGCTATTTGCCACCAGGAATCCATTCCAATCGTCAATAAAAAATTTATTGTTTAAGCTCGGACATTTTCTTTCATTTAATTTTAAATTAACCCCAAAAGAGATCAAAAAAGCTTTTGGAGGCAGAGATCCAAAAAGCTCCTTATAAAAGAAATTTAAATCGTTTAAAGATTAGAACTGCAGCGATTGCAACGGCGCCATGGTTTGAATAATGCTGTTTTAATACCAGAAACCATTTTATTTTAATTATTTTTGTTTTAGTTCAAATATATCAATTCTAATGGAACTGAATAGGACGGACGAAGTCGAACTCATTGGAACAAATGATTTCGCAATGCAATGTGTGTCGGAAGTTGCTGAAAAGAGCAACCAAACCATCATTAATGCATTTAATAATGCAGGGTCCCAATGGAATATCAATACAAAATTAAAATTTAACAATAAGAATTCGAGTTTTATTTAATAATAGTTCTCATTCTATTAAAAAATTATCATATGTATCGAGCGGTGTAATTAATATTTTCTCATTTAAATCATGTGGTAAATGATAGCTGGATCTGGCGGTATTTACATCTTCCATCGCGAGATATGAACACAATTTACATATATATAATAATCATGAAAAATAAATGAAAAACAATAAATAGGACAAAATATTACAACTTAAAATAAAATGTTTTTTTTTCATACGAAAATCGTACAGAAAATTTCGACCCGGATTAAAATGTTTTTTTCCATGCGAAAATCTTACAGAAAATCTTCACTCGGAATAAAAGGTTTATTGGGTATTAACTGAATTCACGAATAATATTATGCTAACGTTTTTACTTCAAATTCCAACATAATACGAATATAAAGAAAATTTCTGTTTTTTCAGTTTGTCATATCGGTAAATAAAACGAAGAAAATATTTAAGTACTTTTCATACCGACGACTTCGACTTTCGACTTTGCAAAAAATTTAAATTCCACAAATGCAAAGCATTGATATATTCATACCAAATAACTTATATTACTATAAGGGAAATCGTGAACATTTCCATAGTAAATGCTAACGACAACATGATTTCGTTCAATTTTGTTTCGGATAAAAATTCTAGATGGCATACCAAACGTTTTTAACGAGAACAATAGATGGCACGTCAACCAATTTTTTTATTTTTTATTTTTTCATAAAAAAACGGTTGGAGCTAAATCTAGGTTTATTTAATTTAAAAAAATGGGGTAAATTAATGACCCCATCATTAAATACATACAAAATTTTAGTCGAATGTGAGAAAATTTTTAAAAGTAGTGTTAATATTAATGTAAAATTAGAATATAGTAAGTTAGTTTTACGATCAATACAAAATATTAGTTTAATCGATTTAATTTTTATAGATAATAGCAATCACTTATACTCTAGATTTAATATTAATGATATAGAAAATCATTTTTACGTGTTAATTAAAACTATCATAAATATATATTATAAAATAAGATTTTTTCATTTTGCAAAACAAGAGAATTTAAAAAAAATTGGTGTAAGAAAAAAATTAACGAAGTTAATTCATTTTAATGAAATGAAATAATTAAAAAAAAATAAAATTTGGTTTTATTTATTTATTATTGTATATAAATATAAGCCCATGTACTCCAATCCCGATTATAAAATTTAAAATTTTTTTTTTAGATTTAAAATTTTTGTTTCGTTAATAATTCGTTCAATATAAAAAACTGTAGATAAAAAAATGTAAACATTTCGTTCAACTACTCTAGTGCCATCTACTATTTTTATCCCAACTAATATCATGTTGGCACATAAAATCGACGCGATTTCCCTTATAGTAATATAAGTTATTTGGATGTACCCTGTTCTATTTTACATTCCGGTGTTTCATCCATGTTCTCGACCAATGCAATTTAATTTCTTATTATAGTTTGATGTTTTTTGATAATGAAGAAGGGGGTAGTTGGTTGAATTCTGCAGAGTGCAGACGTAAATATATATATATTGCGAAAAAAAATATATGATAATACAAATTTAGATAAATTGAGATATTGTTAGAATAGTATTAATTTTGTAATTTTGTGTATTAATTAATTAAAAATTTATGATATGTGTTAAGATCTAAAGTAAGGACAATAATAAAGTGAAGTTTGATCACGTTACGGTTTTGAGTGGGGAAAAAAATTATATAAAAAAAAACTATAAATTAAAAAGAAAAAGTTTGGATTTTTTCTGGTGAGGAGATGAATTAAGTGAAAATTACAACTAAACATACATAAACGAATTAAAATTAATTAAAATTTAATAGTGAATAAGTACCAACCAAATAAACATTATAATATAAAAAAAAACAATATAAATTAAAGAAAATTAAAAAAATATAAATGAAATTGTGAATGAATGTACCCATGAAGTACCGAAAAACTATAGAGGTGATTGAGGAAATCACATGTAATCATACGTTATAATTAATACGGTATACACCAAAAATCTGGCGATCATCACGTGTTTGCATAACACCACCATTACAACAGCAACTAAAACAACAACCGCGTGTGACCTTGTAAACTTGTTGTGAATGTGATTAAATTTATGTTGGTGAGGGGATATTATTTTTTTTATAACCGTATCGTCCTAGTGGTAAGTTTGCATTATTAGTTTTTTTTTGTTGTTTTTTTTAAATTAGTATTACCTTGAATATAATTATATATAAATATATCTAGCCAGTTAACTACCTTATATACAAGTTATATATATATATTTAAGTCTTTTTATTTTTTGGAAAAACAACCGCTAAAATGAGCTAAATTAGATGGTCGGAAAAGTGAGAATGAAGTTCAGGTGAGTGTGTACTTAGGTAGGTAGCATGATGGATGGTCGATTCCTTCCTGAATTGCAGCTTTCACGACCTGGTTGGATACCACCAAAACCCCACCCCAGACTGTACCATAGCCGGGTAAAATGCTGCAGGTGGTAACTCCAGATAAAAACAAATTTCTTTAACGGATCGGTCATCGGATCGGACCATTACAATATGTTCGCCAAATCCGCAATCTCTTGCCGCACCACGTAATTTCATTATGTAGTTTTGACATATTTCTCCTTCTTCCTGATTGCACTCAAAAAATCGTTTTCGTTGTATCCATATATTAACCGACTCCAAAAAATGTTCATCCATCTTCTTTATTAAGCCCGTGTACGTTACGTCATTTAATTCTTCTGGACAACACAAATTGTAAATAAACTGATAGGTTTCATTACCACAAAAATGTAATAAAGCCGCTTTCTTTTGTTTGTCATCATCCATCTTAAATACAGTGATAAATTGGTCAAAACGTCCCTTGTAGATATTCCAATTATCTTTTTTATAATTAAATGGTGACATGTGGCCCCAAAGAGATTTTTCGTTTTCACTCATTTTTATTGTTTATTTCTGTATTATCTATTAAAATTTTTACTTTTATTTATTTTTTTATTATTTTCCTCATCGCCAATGTTGTGTTTTTGCCGGAATTAATAATAATACACGCGATGTTTATAGATTTATATAATACATTTTTATTTTATTTCATTTTATGACAATACAGTTACACGTCTTGTTCATCTCTTGTACACCGATCAGAACGCTGTGTAACAAACTTTGTTCGTTATAAAAACTATACATATTTCATAACTTATAGTGACATCTATTATTAAACTTTCCTATTACTGAATACATCACAAATATGGACCTTCATATTCAGCCACTTTTCTTTTATCAAACATAATTTTTTTTTGCCTTACTAATCGATAAGGTCGTAAAGGTTAAGTTTCCACTCCGAAAACCTTATAAACAATAATAATAAACAGTGTTTACAGACCATTGCTGGCCCATACCGTATCAACAATCTTACTCCATCGGCTTCGATCTCAAGCTAGCTCTTTGTATTGTTCTAGACAAACCGAAGATTTCTACCCTGAGGAGCCAACAGCGTTTGCCAAGTATCATGCACTGATGCGCATGACCTTAGAAAAACTAGAATAATCTCAAAATACATCTACAGCATTTGAGGATTTGACACATGTTGAACAATGAGTAAATAGTGAGCTGATCCCTTAAAGTTTCAAGCATACCTATCAACGTTAACACAAAGGTTTTCCTAGTGTCAATAGTCCTTAGTCTAAAGATATAGTCTGAAAAGCAAAGTGCGTTTACCTGTGATTACTGCCTTAGAATTTGGTTTCCGACCAATAAGATCTAACATCTTAAATAAGCCAAGGATTTGATGAAATTAATGTCAAATTAACTTCGGGAAATTTTACGCGGATAATTGCAGCTATTTATTGTACGTAGTATCACAATATTTTCACATAAGTCAATCTGATTTTTCTTAGCGTTTGTAAATTCATTATTAAATTTTGAACGTATCCATTTTTTACTTGGTTCATATTTTTAACAATCACCCCAAAAATGATTGTCAATTTGCACGGCAATCAGCACGACTTTGGGTAGACTTTTATTTTCATAATGCGCAATGCAAAGTTAAAACGGATAAAATGTCAGTGAGTTTTTTAAAGGGTGCGTTTATGGATCCATTTTTTGGTATCTAACCGTTTAGTCGCCTCTGGGAAATTCTAAGGATTTCATGCTCGTTTATAAGTAAGTACTTAACGATAAATAATATCACTAATAGCAATGGTAATAAACTAATGATCCGACTTGTCCGATTCTCAGCTTCCGTTGGTCTCAAAAGCAGTGAGACTAAAAAAATTAAATAGTATAAAGTTTTAAAATTATAAATAAAATATATAAACTCAAAATTATTTTATTTTATGTAGGTATATATAGATTGTATTTATAACAAAATATTTTATATATACATACATAAATTTTATTTTTATTTATTCATTTTTAAATTTAATATATTGTAATATATGTATTATAAAATTAAACATACATTTTTTTAAAAGTAGTTTTTATTTAAATAGTATATGTTTTTTTTATTAATTATAGGTTTGGTTGGAATAACCATTTACCGTTAAATGGTGTCAACTTTTACCCTCTAAATGTTTTGGCGCATCAGCATATGTAAATTTTAGTTTAAATGCTTCAGCAACTAATATACCAATATGAGAATCTTCCCAATTTTGTGTTGGAAGATTTTGTAGCAAAAGCATCAGACCCTGAAATGAGTTTAATAATTTTGACTACAGTAAAACTCGATTAACAGTACCATAACAATTTAAATAAATTCGATTATACGGATTTTCGGCTTTACTTTTTTTATAAATTCGAAATAAACTTTCTCTCGGACTGGTCAAGTTATCGGTTAAAAGGGATTTTCAAATAAGTGGGTGAATTTTTAAAAGATGTATGTTTACAAATAATAGTGAAAATGAGAATAAAGTGAGAGCGGGAAGTGAGGGAACTTAAAAATTAAAGAGAAAAATTGCGAAAAAGAGCTGTGTGTTTGTGGAAATAACCAAATATAAGGTGAATTTTGTTGAGAAAAGTTAAAAAAATGAATTGTTTGATGAGAACTTGATTATAATTTGAAAAAAAATATTGTGGAAAAAGAAAAAATAATTAAATCGGACCTAGTGGTTTTTATCATTTGCAGCCGTTGCCATAATTGTATCGGTTAGGATTACTCCACAAGTTTGTTACAAGATGTAATAAGCTGAAAGATTAACCTGCAGTTGGCAAAATCTAAATAGCTTGTATTTTATCGAATAATAAATCGATTATATTTTACTAGTTATTTTTGTATACCTAGGAGTTACATTTATGAACTACAGCATTAAAATTTAGAATAAGTGGTTTATTGATCGGCAAATACATATTATGTAAAAATATATGATCGGGAGGTACTAGGTTTGAACCCCAATGAAGGAGGGTTGAAAAAGGGATTTTTCATCACTTCATTACGATCGGTGATGACGATGAACACGACTATGTTCCCCTATTGAAGTTCAGAATCCATGGCCCGGACCATCGTCCATGTCAGTACAGGCTGCCTGGAACAATACAATGTGCAGTACAATACAATGTGTCCTTGATTTGGCTGGCGACGGCGTAAAGTAGGACATTAAATAATCGAAAAAGTGTTAGGTGAGCATCGGCACCACAAAAAGATTGCATGGATTAAAAAAAAAACATATATGGCCCTGAGTTTTGGGATCGAACTGTTTTCACTATCGCAAAGGCTCAAACATTTAATCGTATCGAAGGTGTGAAGTAGGTTTTACTTTTGATAAGGCAACTACAAATAGTATCAAAAATTTAATGGATTAATTAAGAATTATGACCTCCTGAAAAGTTACAATTTAAATAATCTACATGCATACCTGAAAATCTTTTTCCTGTAATAACTGTTCTCGCCAATACAGTAAAAATGAAGCACACACATATAATTGAAACAATGCAAATCCATCAGATTCAGCTAAATATGTATCCCATAATCGAATAGTGCAATGCAGCGGCAATTCTCGTGTTAGCAAATTATTCATCCAACGAAACGAAAATTGTAAATAATCCACTCCATGTTGTTGTAAATGCTTATGCAAATTACCATCAATTCTTTGAATTAACTCTTTAAGTTGATTAACTTTGGCTTGAATACCTAATTGCGCAAATATATAATTATCTTGGATACAATCTAAAAATTTGGATAAACACCAAAATGAATCAGCTTCGATGACATCTCGTTTTTCTTGCGCAAGTTCATCGAGTTTAAACGTTTCTAGTTCACGATCTGAATCTAGTGCTTCTTGCAGAAATACAATAAAAAATGGTGTTACTAAATCATTAATTCCTTGAACGTAGCCTGACGCAGGGTGGCGAATTGCCCATATAAATAGAATTCGTTCGAACATTTCTTGAACGACTTTTTGTTTAAATAGTGGAACATGTGGATTCATACGTGGCACATCAATATGAATTTGTCGATATGTATCCTCTTGAGCTTCATCACGACTATCTATATGAAAATATTGATCTACTAATTTTTGGTAATCTATCCGTTTTCGTTTTAGTACGGGATTGCGACGTTCTAAACTAGTTGGAAGATATCCGGATAGAAGACGCCAGGTAACTGCTCTCATCTATACACAAATATATTTAAGTATATGAAAATTAAACGTAACATAATAAAGAAACACAATAAAATATTTAACCTTTCTAGGAATTCCAGACCAACTCAACTTCTTCAATTCAATTAAATTTAGTAATTCAGCATCAAGTAACGTAGAAAATTTTTCTAATTTTGATTCATTTTCCACATCTTTAGATAGATTCGAAGTTAATTTCATTAGCCGAGGTCGACCCGGATATGCATGAAATCGATATTTTGGTCTGCAAGAAAATTTTAATTTTAATTAAATTAGTGAAATAGTTGACTCATTACTATTGCCATTTTCAATATATAATCATATCAGTAACTTATTTGATACGTAGGTAACTTACTTTGCGTCTGAGAATTCTTCTATTTCTGCTGTTTTTGGAACATAATTGTTTTCAATTGTTGTCTTTTGAATTTCAGTATGTAAATTTTCATTACTTATAGTAGTATCTTGTTTATCGTCTACTAGATTTGAATAAGATTTTGGAATGCTATGGTCGTGGCCTTTATTTGATATACCTAGATTATTTTTGTGAATTTTAATTACATTTAGTGCAGCTGAATGTGATACTCTTTTGGATATTTTAGCATCTATGAAATTATGTATGGAAGAGAATTAAATCGATAATACATTTGCCATTAATTTGAATTGTCTATACCTGAGATGCCTGAAATAATACAAAATTCATCATCGCCCAGATCCCACGCGTCACTGACGGAATCTTGAAAATCTTGAAAAGATGTCGAACCTGATTGTCCTTTGTTTTTGTAATTATTTTTAAAATCTTTTTTTGGGCTAGGTCTACCAGGAACTGCCCGGCTACTACTTCGCCAGAATGATGACGAGCTATCGTGGTGACTATTTTCCATTATTATTATTATTATTTAACTTAAATACGAGAATGAATTTCTCAAGTAGTTGCCTAACACACTTTCCAATATTCACTTATGAAATTATTTATCATAACCTTAATCAATAGCTTTATAAGTAAATTTATTTCACAATCGTAAATTTAAATTGAAATACTAAGTTCTTTGATTATTATGAAATTTAAGTTTTTAAAATTTATTCTATATATGAGGCTTGCTGTCAAAAAGTTTCAATGTTTATCAATGCAATTCTTCCGGATTCGTAGTTCGTTTTATATTATAACAACAACAAGCAAAATACTAAAACAAATAAGTAATTAAATTTATTTTTATTATTTAATACTTTGTTTCGAAATTATATATTTTAATTGAAAAACAAATTAAATAAAACGAAAATTTATATTACAAAACTTTGACAGATTTGACAAGTGACAACATTTATATCAACACATATCGGTAAATTTACGATTGGTCTAATTTTAGTGCACTGGAAAATGTTGTAATGGTATAAAAGTAAATTTTCAGTCGTATCCACACGATTCAGCCAACCGGATCCCTATTTGTGAAACCGATTTGAATAAAGGATTTGTTTCGGATTAAAATTAGTATTTGTGGGTTCGATCGTAAGTAAATATATAAACATATTTTAATGGTTAAATGTCTGTGCAAAATACAAGTTGTTTTAAAGAATTATGATTTGAATTGTTATTTATGTCTCGGACGATAGTAGCCATATTTTATTGGTAATTTATGCATTTCATTCCGTTTGGAATAGTTTCATTTGAACTTTTTGATTTTTTTGATACATCAAAACCAACACAAATGTATATACAAGCCATGAAGTTGCGATACTTATGCCAAAAAGTGACTACTATACCTAAGTATTAGTGTTGTGACGTAGTATAATTTGTATATACTTTTATTATATGCTTTGATGTAAATAAAAAATGAATACGAATGATGGAACAACAGTATGTTGCGCTCTTTATGACAAAGCAAAAAACAAATTTATTATTTAACGAGAGAGAGAAGTATTGTTATTATTATTATTTACTTCATTATATACTATACTATATACTATGAATTTAGAGCAGAATGGACAGTGCAAAATATAATTTTTGTTTCGTTTTTTTTTTTAGAAATGTTATGTACTTTGAATTTAGAGGAGTATGGACAATGCGAAATATAATTTTTTGTTTCGATTTTTACTGAAGTCAAATTTACTAACCCATAGCCAAATAGTAGTCATAATATGTTTTTACTTAGCCAAGCTTCATGGCTTGTCAAAACCAACACAAATGTATATACAATCCATGAAGTTGCGATACTCATGCCAAAAAGTGACTACTATACCTAAGTATTAGTGTTGTGACGTAGTATAATTTGTATATACTTTTATTATATGCTTTGATGTAAATAAAAAATGAATACGAATGATGGAACAACAGTATGTTGCACTCTTTATGACAAAGCAAAAAACAAATTTATTATTTAACGAGAGAGAGAGAGAAGTATTGTTATTATTATTTACTTCATTATATACTATACTATATACTATGAATTTAGAGCAGAATGGACAGTGCAAAATATAATTTTTGTTTCGTTTTTTTTGTAGAAATGTTATGTACTTTGAATTTAGAGGAGTATGGACAGTGCGAAATATAATTTTTTGTTTCGATTTTTACTGTAGTCAAATTCACTAACACATACACCAAATAGTAGTCATAATATGTTTTACTTAGCCAAGCTTCATGGCTTGTATAATATACAATAGTGTTGGTTTTGGGCTTGTATAATATACAATAGTGTTGGTTTTGGATATATGTATATATATATATATATATATATATATATATATATATATATATATATAAATATATATAATACATATATTACATACATAAATATTATATGCATACATATATGTATATATATATATATATATATATATATATATATATATATATATATATATATATATATATATATATATATATATATATATATATATACATATATATACATTTATATAAACTTTTTTGCTTTTTAATGGAAAATAATTTTTTATGTTAATTTTATTATATGATATTATTTTATCTATTAATTACTTCAACGTAAAATTTGATTACTTTAATTTTTTTTTTAATTAATTTAATTGATAATTTTATTTTATGATACAATTCCATATTAAGCTTCAATCTGCTTAGAGTTTGTAAAATATTTTCTACTAAATAAATTTATTATTAAAAATTTTTGTTTATATGTTTTTTCATAAACAAATAAATTTAAATTTAAAAACAATACAAAATAATTAATCCTAAATTTAAAAAATATCTAGTAAATTGAAAATTTTCATTGTAGTCCAACTTGCTTTCTTTTGTTATATTCGTATCACTCACAAATAGAAGTTGATATACAAATATGATTTCAAGTGACAGGTATCACACAAATCGATAAACATCACTTGAATCGACCAAGAGAATACCAAAATGTGGTCATCGCATCATGTGTTAGCGAGCATCCCCAATGCAAAAACTTTTACTTTTACAGGATTGTATGGAAAATAATTTGAGAAAAAAAAATTTGTGTTCGTTATGTTGGTGGTTGACTCATTCGAAATGTTAACAATCTTTTAACTTTTGCCTCATTCAAAAATAGAATGAAGTTAGCTACATTTAAAAATTAAATTATTTGTTTATAAATTGAATTGTCAAAATATTATTTTTGTAAACAAACGATTTTGAATTTATTTTTTTATGTAATACATGTAATTTATATATGATAATAAATTTAGGCTGGTGTCAAACAAAAATATTATTAATATTTTTAATAAATTATAAATAAAATAGCATAATTATATGAATAAATAATATAATTCATAATCAGTTATTTACGAAAATAATATTTGACATATCATTTTATAAACAATTTATTAAAATTCATTGGGTATTTTAAAACCAAAAGTAAAAGGCAAAGGCATAAGTTTTTGCATTCGGGATGCTCTGATAGTTATCACATGTCTGGGAATAGGGATGATATATATAAATATATATATATATATATATATATATATATATATATATATATATATATATATATATATATATATATATATATAATTAAATTGCATGTATTCTGCTATACTTAAAAGACAAAAATAACGAAAAATCTTCGTTAAATTTTAGCTGTCACTTACGAAAAAACGAGCGAGTTATCGCACATAAATAAAGAAAAATAACAAACATGAAATAGAAAATAGGGAAAATACCTTTTTTTATTAAAAATTTTATAAACAAAGATATAATTTGCGTATATGGATAATATTAAATAGTTGTTACCATTTCTAAATAATTTTGGTGGTGTTTTATGCCTTAACTAAAATTGTTTTACGCTCTATATATATTTATGTACAGTGTACATGTAGCGTTAGCGAATTATATGAATGTGCACGAAATATCTGAATAATTTTTGTGTTTGTGTAGCGATGGTGCTACATAAGCGAACAAAACCCTCTTTACTACAAGCAAAACCAAAACAAATGTTTTATACAAGCCATAAAATATACAAAAACTACACTATTAGTGTCAAAAAAATAAAAAAGTACAGTAATGTTATTCTTTTTAAAATGAATTGCGAGAGTGTGAGTGCATTTTATGTTAAAAATTAATAGCGCAGGATTATGAATTTTACTGTTGTCCAGACACACAACAAACATAAACGCTGATTCTCTTTTTTTAAATTAATTTTAATTTCTTCACATAACAAAATGAAACACTTTTTTACTTTTTTTGAATTCAGCACCCAACCAACATTTTATTCTTTCTTGACAGCTATATAAAACCAAGGCTCTGTATTAAAACGAAAAATTATATTATTCAACACCTTCCCTTAATAATTTTAATGTTTTAATTAAAAAATAAAAAATTTAATAAATCAAATAATTTTTATGTTTTTTAATTTTTACACTTCCCAGTGCTTTTGTAAATATATCAGCCATTCATATGCACAATAAAATATATTTATTAATCGTTCATTAACCTTTTCGTTTATAAAACGATACCTTACATCAATGAGTTTACTTCTTCGATATATGACTCCGTTTTTAATTAGCTCAGTAGTGATAATCAACATGTAAATTTTCAGTAATCGTTTTATTCGTTAATTCTTCAATCAAACACTTTAAATATATAAGTTCATGGCAGTAATCTGCAGCAGCTATATATTCCGCTTCTGTACTTGATAGTGCTACTATTGGCTGTTTTCTTGAATCCTAACTTATAGGTCTTCCATAGTACATAACCACGTATCCACTCGTACTTTTTCGATCTGAATCATTCGCATAATCTGAATCACAAAGGGCTGTTAATTCGTCTACATTTGCATCCGCATCATATTTAATTCCATTATCCAGGGTACCATTTAAATATCTTAACATTCGTTTTACATTATTAATGTCTTCGCAATTAGGATTTTCAACTTGACTACTTCCATATCCCACTGCAAAGGATAAATCCGGTCTAGTTTTTGTTAAGTAAAGCAAACTTCCTATTGCTTCTCTATAAGGAAAATTACTCTTTTTTAATATCTGCTTCCTCTTCAATTTTACTCGGCAACTATAGTGGTGTTTCAGCGATTTTTGAATTTGTCATATTGAATTTGTTTATTATTTTTTTAGTCCATGCCTAAAAATTAAAAAATTTGTGAAATGTTGATTCCAGTTTAGAGGCGCTTGTTTTAATCCATATAGTGCTTTTTGCAACTTGCATATTTAAATTTTTCATTTTTATATCCATCTGGAAGTTTCATTTATATTTCGCCATAAAGGAACGCAGTTTTATTGTCGAACTTTACTATCTTATACCTTCCCTTCGCTGCCAAAGCGAAAATGATTCTAAGTGAACTTGTATCTACCACTGGACTATACGTCTCATTAAAATACGTTCCATACCGTTGCTCACATCTTCTTATTACCAATCTATCTTTATATTTTCCATCGTCTTTAATTTTAAACACCCACCTACTACTTAAAATTTTTTTCCCTTCTGCTTCTTTTGTGTCCGTATATCTCCATGTTTCATTTTTAGTCAATGACCTCTTTTCAACATCTATTGCCTCCTTCCAGTTCTCTTTATCTGGTCCATTTACTGCCTCTTCATATGTTAACATAACGTTATCTTCAAATTTCTTTGGAAATTTTCTTATACGTTTACTTTGTTCAGAAACTACATTTTCTTCGTTTTGTTCTACCCTACTTTTACTGTCTTCTTTAGAACAATTTTTAAACACATGTCCAGTTCCACCACACTTGAAACACTTCATATCTGATTTACTCTCGACATTTCTGGTACAAAATCTTGAGATATGTCCAGTTATATTGCACCAAAAACACCTTCTTTCTGTTGTACTAAACGCAACGGGAGTAGTGCCGTTCTCTATTTCTTTATGAACAACTGATAATTTATGAGCAATATTTTCCAATTTACTGATGTGACTCGCTATATCTATTCCTTTATCATATTTGTAATTAAAAAATTCCTCCATAAGAACCCATTTTTGTTGTTCGGTATCTCGTTCATAAATTAAACACAACTTTTCAAACATTTCTTTAGACGTTTAACAGTTCAAAATATGAGTCAACGGCTTTTTATCAATTGTTGTTGTTATTACTCTTTGTGCTTTTGCATCTTTTTTATTCCAATCGTCTTGATCATTTTTTTCTGGAATAGTTTTTATACCAGATACTATTTCATATAAACCACTTGATTTAAAAATAATTACAATTTGGATTTTCCACATTTGGAACGTAGCGCCATTTTTAAGTCTTTCTATGTTTTTTAACTCATCACTTAAACACGAAGCCATTTTGAATTTTTTTATTTTTACTTTTTTAATTTCACGTTTTTAAACTTTTTGTTTTAATACGCGGCACCTGGGCCCATAACCTATTGAAAATTAATAGCGCAGGATTATGTATTTTACTGTTGTCCAGACACACAACAAACATAAACGCTGATTCTCCTTTTTTAAATTAATTTTAATTTCTTCACACAACAAAATGAAACACGTTTTTACTTTTTTTGAATTCAGCACCCAACCAACATTTTATTCTTTCTTGACAGCTAGCTACAGTACACTAAGGCTGTGTATTAAAACGAAATATTATAATATTATTCAACATTTTATACGTCCAAAATCACAAACAACAAAAATAAAATAAAAAACGACAACTTTGTTGTTGCTTTGCATGAGTTTTTATTTGGTTAATTAATTACAAAACACAATACATACGCAATGCAACAGTTCGTTTTGTTTTGATATATTTGAGTGTGAGCAAAACACTCTTTATTACAAGCCGTCTTCTAACTTTCCTTGACACAAACAAAACCGATATGAAAAATTGTAGTGCTATCGAAATCCATATAAAAATAATGTTTTTTTTTCTCATACTTTCTGTTTCTATAGTCTGCGAATGTTAATTTTATTTTACACTATATTCGACACGTTTTTCACTTACAATACATTCTTATGTTCATATGATTAAATAGCGTTAGTATGCGATGAATATGGACGGCTTGTATAATAGAGAGGGTTTTGAGTGTGAGTCAAAACCCTCTTTACTACTAGCCGTATTCTTCGCATACTAATGCTATCTAGTTAAATTAACATTATAATGTATTGTGAGTAAAAAACGTGTCGATATATGGTTTCAAATATAGTGTAAAGTAACATAAACATTCACATACTACAAAACAAAAAGAGTAAAAATTGTACCTCATAACGTCAATTTTTTTTATTATTATGTATGTCCTGTAATTGCTTATTGCTTTATTGCACGCTACATATCACACAGTATATAAGTTACACCTGCATCGCATGCAAGTATTATTTTCCATATAAATAATATTATTTAATAAAATTAATTAATTTAATATTATTATTAACAAAAAATTTCTGTTTACAATTTACTATGTACAGAATACTATATGCAATTCGACATTTGATATTTTAATAACAAAAAAAAGACTAAAAGAGAAATAAATGCTCAATTATTCATAAATCTTAAATAGTATGCGTTATTTTGAAATAAGAAAATTTAATAGTGGTTAACATTTTTACTGTTAAAATTTAACAGTAAAAATGAGAAAATTAATTTTTTTTTTGTATCGATTTTGATGCACCAATACACGTAATTTTTCATATCGGTTTTGTTTGGCTGTGTCAAAGAAAGTTACCAGACGGCAAGTTACAAGTAGTAAAGAGGGTTTTGGTGTGAGTGCATTTTATATACTTTTTTTCACTAATACAAATTTTGAAGTGTACCGTTTGTTTTAGTGTATCTGCGTACGAAACTTACAGCACTGCATGTATAAACATTTGTGTTGGTTTTGATACATATTAAATAGTGTGCGTAATTTTAATAAAATAGTTAAATAGTGGTAGTAAGAATGAGAAAATTAAACATTTTTTATATGGATTTAGATAGCACCAATCAAAATCCACTGTATTACAAGCCGTCATCTAAATTTCGTTTTGTCATACAAACAAAACCGATATGAAAAATTGCGTATAGTAATGCTATAGAAATCCATATAAAAGTAATGTTTTTTTCTCATATTTTCTGTTTCTATAGTATGCGAATGTTTATTTTATTTTGCACTATATTCGACACGTTTTTTACTTATAATACATTCTTATGTTCATATGAGCATTAGTATGCGATGAATACGGCTTGTAGTAAAGAGGGTTTTGGCACCAAAACACTCAATTGTGTACATAGGTTTTGTTTGTCATTGTCAACGAAAGTTACGATACGGCTTGTAATAGAGACGATTTTGATTCGTACCATAACAAAGCAAAAATTACATAAAAAACTAACTATATTAGTTTTTTTTTTTTGATTGATTGATTTAAAATGTACGACCAAGCATTAAGTAGGATCCCCCCGGTATATGGCCGGGCCCACCGTACACCCGTTTTTCATAAACTTGGAAGGATAAGGCAGGATACTAGTTAAATTATTGAGATCGACCCGGTTACAGACACCATGGCGGCCAATAGTTAGTAAATTTTTGTAGGATTAGGGAAAGGAAAGGTATGTCAGTAATGACAGAATTGGACCGTTATCCCGGTATCAATATTCAAACTAATGTTAGCATAAGACAATCACAATTTTACTGAACTGCTCTGGATTTGGGCATCTCTTATCAGCAACTCCAGTGTGCCACCATTCATCTGTTATGTGCAAAGGTTCCCTGAAAACCTAATCTATTAATTAATTAATTGCTCTTAGCCGTAGGCTATAATAAATTGGATTAATGTTCATCTGCCATTATAAATTAACTAATTTAAAATATAATAATATAATTAATATAATAATATAATTTCTGTAAACCGTAGGCTGAAATAAACTGGATTAGTTTTCTCCTGAAAGTACAAACTTATTAATTTGTTCCATAACAATATATTAATATAAGACTATCAAAAAATAAAATTTAAGAAATTTAATTCATAATAAGTTCATTAAATGGAGCTGTTGGATTGTTGTATTTTATACAACAATCCAACAACTCCATTTAATGTACCCATTACTCTTAACCGTACACTGTAATAAAAAGCATTAGTTTTCGACGGCAATTTACAAATTGAATATTTCAACTCCATGCTGCTAAAATTTATTAAGTGAGCTACTATTTATATTCACTTAAATAGAAATAATATTACCGAAATTAATTTAAATTAAATTTTATTAAAACAATTAAACGTTCGAATTCGATCGAATTAATTGTTTTATAACGAATACACAAGCATTAACTATAAACTAATAAAAAAAAATTAGGTATATTAGTGTTAGTAAAAATATTTTTTTGTTTTTATTTTACACTATATCTGTACACAACCAATACTACATCAAAGAAGCGCTTTGACCTTTTGCAATAGGGTAGAATATGCATTATGACATATAAACATATATATATTGCTCACCACCTTGGGCTCTTATAGTACGTAGCGCCGCCCGCTGCACTTTAAAGGCGAATATATATTAAGACATAGGATTTATAAGAATTAGTAACATTATGAGGTGGGATATGGTAATGAGAAACTTTAACATCGTATAAGAATGTTGTATTTGTTTGGATGCGAAATAATATGAAACACATGTTAAGTTTCTGCATATTCAACTAGAATTAGGCAACTTTGATTAGCAAATAACTATTACTAAATGACCACCTTTGTCGTAGTTTTGAAAAAAATCCCTAGATGTCAGCCACTTTGCGTTAAAAGGCGAATACATTAATGTTGAGAATTTGATATGCTTCGGCTCTAGAACCGATTAAAACTAAACAAATAAATATAACAGAACTTAACATCGAGAACAATGGGCAGTTTAAAACTCGGAAAGATTCACCGTAAAATCCGGCATATTTATAAAAATAAATATTTGTACCACATATTTACCATTGCTATAATCGATTCAAATAGTACTTTTTTTTATTTACATATAAAATTCAAGACACGCGGACACAAATCGGGTAAAATTTAATCATTAATCTCGACGTCGTTTCTTTTCGCGTTCTTTCTGATCCTTGTAATCTGTTGGAAATTTACTATTGTCATCTTTACGTTTAGGTGCCTTTTTAGCCATTGTCAAAAACTGATCTAAACCGAATGGATCCTCTTCTTTTTCAAATTGCACCGGACCTTGACGAGCCGATTGTGTTGACCGGTCAGTACCACTAAATTCTTTATCAGGTACAAAACGACTGGTGTTAACGATTCGATCCAAATCACCGCCGTACGCATCTTGATCAATTTGTTTACTTGGACGATACAAATGTGTACCGAGTGTTCCAGAATCACGCCATGGTTTATCGTACACATTGTAAGCTTCATCATCTCCATATCCAGAGTCCATTCCTTTGGTAGTATTGAACAAACGTTGATCAAATTGAGTTTCTCCACCCGTATTGGTTTTGGCCGGCATACCAAGTGCAATTTGTTCACTGATATCACGTTCACGTTCTCGTTGCAATTTCGATCGCTTATCAGGTGCGGCTCGAGCCAAATTTCTATCACGAATCCTTTCTTTATGACGTTCAGCTCGAAGTTCATCACGTTCTCTGGAATCACTGGTCGTAGCAGCATCGTTCGGTTCTGGAATACGCAATCCAGCTCGTTCCTCACGAGCGCGCTGGGCCATTTGTCTAAGCATGTCTTCTTTCTTTTCCTTCTCTTTTTGTGCTAATTTCTTTTCCAATTGAGCTCTTGCTTCAACCGCTTCGCGTGCTTTACGATCCGCGATGTATAATGCTTCAGCCATTTTTGCAAACTTTTCATTAATATGCACTTGTTGAAGACCTCGTCCATCGGCTGCAAGACGTTTATCCAGTGGGATCGTATAACCCTTGGCATTTTTCCAGTTTGATATGCAAGGTGGCACTTTCCATTCCTTTTGTTCTTTTACTGTTACTTTTCTTGTTGGGGAATGCAAAACGGGTGCAGGTGGAGATGGAGGGCCCCTTGGAATCTTTTTATTTATTCTAAATCTAGGTGGTTCCATTGGATCTACTTGTGCTTCCACCATTCTAATAACTCGTTGTTTAGCTCCAGAATTAAATTGATCACCCTGTTGTGATGGAGTATATCGAATGTACTGTGCTGGCGCAGATTTTTCCGCGTGCCGCACAGGCATTGCTGCTGCTATCTTGGCATTTGTTAATTTTTCAAGTGCCTTTCGTGTCTGTTCGGTAACGTCACTCAAGGTTTCCTCATCAGGTTTTTGGAGTTCTTCTGCTCCTTCAGAAAGAACTTCAGCAGGTAGTAACTGTGATAAATTCGAATAAACGATTTTGTCTTTCCCATGCCCTTGTCTTGCTATTGCATCGTATTTCACTTTTCCAGTTTGATCTACTTGTACAGCTAGAGCATTGGACTTTTTATTTAAATTTTCTGGTGCTCCCATACCTAGGGGATATTGTGCCACATGAATTTCGGGAAATGATCCACCATCACCATAATCTGCTTCGTTACGTGGTATCCATCCTTTTCTTTGCCCATATGGTGGTGCAGCTACTTTTGCACTGACTAATGCACCCATTGTGGGAGCACCCTTAGCCATCATTTTCATTTCATCTTCACGATCCCAAAGGGAATTCGAAGGTGCAGGTAATATACTTGATAATGACATATCAACGTTACAATTCCAATTCACTACTTTTCAAATTTAATGTGTTGTTTATTACTAGTTATTTAATAAAATTATCAATTTATTAAAACAAAGCCATCTTTAAATGTTGAGATGACGATTGACAGGTTTTTAATTGGAGCTGGATTCAGTAATTTTATACTTGCTTCACATCGTAGATCGTATAATGTTAAAATAAACGTATAAAATTGTATACTATTAATTTACTTCACACATATATATGTTTTTATTAAAAGTTGAATCGGCGACCACATGAAAACATATTATGCTAACGTGTCACTCAACTAATTTATCAACTCTAAATTAACATTAAAATTATGATTTAATTAAGATTAACGCAATAATTAAAACAAATGCAGAATTACTCGAGGTGACACACTTTCATTTTCCATGTTTATTGATGTTAAACGTTATGTTTAATATTTAATTCAACTCTACATCAGCAATACCGCTTGGTTTATTTTAATTTATCGATTTAGCTCGATCGAGTTAAAACATTCGTACGTACATTTTAATAATGTACCAAAATTAAAAGTGAAAAATTAAAATGACTCATCTCGCAGGACGATAAACCGTTTTAGCTTATATTTGTGTTTGTTAAGAAGTAAACTGTCATCTTAGCGTGTTCCCTTGTATCAAAATAAAATGCATGATGAGATTTCATAATTTTTAGGCTTATTATGTTGCTTATTGGAAATGATGGAATGTCACGTTTTAGAATGTCCTCATGCAGGTGCTTCTTTATACACTTTTTTACCGACACAATCAACCAAACTGTATGGAGAAATGAAACATTTTTATCTTATTTAGGCTAATTGTTAGGTTGGTAAATTTGTAGAATGTTACGTTCGCATGTTCTCGTGCAGTGAGCCTTAAAAGTTAACCTCGACCCAACTCAACTGGAAGTGTTATATGAACCATTATGAATGTAGTTAGTTTAGTAAACAAAAAGTAGTTTTCATTTGGAGTTGATAATAATAATTTCTGCATTATCAACGTCAAAAGAATGTTTAATTTTGACATTCTTATAAAACGCTAACCTTTAAAAATTTAAGATTAAAAATTTTCGAGTATCGCAAACAAAGTTTTAATTTTAGATAATATGGATAATATATCTAGTAGTAAGTATTCAAAAAAATCTATCAAGTTTATCTTGACATAGAATTTATAAAAATTAGAATGAATTTTAAAGAATTCGAGTTAAATTTCATTGAGCATCTTAAATTAATCGCATTTATTTTACTGTCAACACAAATTAAAATTCTGGAACATTTAGCTCATAACATCAATTTTTGTTTGTTTATTTGCAATTTGTTTACTAATTTCATTTATATTTTATAGGTAACGAATCAAAAAAACCTCTACTCAGAACATCTAAATTGGGTTCACTGCGTCCTTCGCTTTTTCAATCAAACAACTCATCGGGACCCGAGAATCATGATGCAGTCGAAAATACAAATGGTGATGGTGGCGATTCCAGTTCAGCAGGCGTAGCTGCACAAGAAACAGTTAAATTAAATCCATTTTTGAAATGTGTTGATAGCGATGATGAAACAACCACCTCAGTTCCTACCACAAGTGAAAACAGTAAGGATGAGGTATGTAGCTAATTTGGTTTTGCGTTTATGTTTTAAAAAAATCTTAAAATTTATTAAATGTTTTTAGAAAACTGATCCGCTGGCGCTTTTATCAAAAAACGGTTTACCAAAATCGAATTTATTTAAAAATCAACCACCATCATTCTCCAGTAGCAGCTCGTTTGTATTTGGTCAAAATGTTCATGAACGAGTTACTGGGGTGAGTTATTTCATAATATAATAGAAAATAATTAAAAAAAATATTGATACTATTTTTACTGTGTACTAGGAGCAACAACCGAGTAGTTCCACGGCAGAAGTGAGCAACACTGAAGATAAAAACGATTCCGATACAAGTTCAAGTGGGCTTTTATTTTCGAGTGTTGTACAAAAAACACCAGCCACGCCACAATCAAATGACACGCAATCCAATAGTAAAAGCTTACAAGAAGCAGCACGAGAATATGAAGAAAGTCGTGCACAGAAAAGAAAATTTGACGAAGTAGAAACCATAACAGGGGAGGAAGACGAGAATAATGTGATCGAGGTAGTTTGTATGCTGGTGGGAATGGATATAAATTTAAAATTTCCACTTAATTTTCTAGATTAACTGTAAATTATTTGCTTTCGTTGCATCTACCTATGAAGAGCGTGGAAGAGGTTGCTTGCGTTTGAATGATCCAAAAAAGGTGGGAGAGTCATCACGAGTTGTATTTCGCACATCTGGTAGTTTAAGAGTTTTAATCAATACCAAGGTGAGTGACATTTAAATATCATCAGTTCGGCTTACTTCAAGAGAATATTAATAGTCTCTTAAAGTTGTTTCAATGTTTGGTTCAGGTTTATCTTTGGCATTAGAAAATTCGATCATGTTTACTTATACTCTATTCTACTAGTATGGTTTGAGACTGCTAAAACTAATCCTTATTTTTAAACTGATGAAAACTAAAAGATATTACATGGGTTTATATAGTTGTTTTGTAAGTTTCATTTCTGTAACTGTATACTTGCCAAAACATTTTTTTGTTATTCGTTATGAATACTTGGCCAGACAAAATTTTCTTTGAAATTTAATTCCACCAAATATTAAAGTGGAAGCAATAACTTGATTATCGAATTGGTGTAACTATTTGAAAATATAATATTATTATTTCACCTCTGCACATACAAAATGGAGTGTAAAGTAGTTTTGCTTTTGAGAAACACTTAAATTAAATTTACTGATATTGTTAAGAAATCAACAAGTTTATCTTCGTTTTTTCCAAACCACTAATTAGTATTAGGGGATTTTCCTTGCGATTTTCACCGATGATATGGGTGCACGTCTAGTATGATCCAGTAACCATGGAACGTGATGTGTCTAGGATGGCTAAAACTAGTTTGGAATCTGAGGCTTTCATTACCTTGAGTTTCCTTATCTTCGTTTATCAGACGTTTACAATTGAAATGTTTAGTACTTTTTCCTGTGATCCCTGACTAATAAGTTCACATTTTGGGGCTTATCGCGCGAATTCCTTATTTCCAAATGAATATTTGTATAAGAAAATACGCTCTAGCCACAATGAGATCTTGTGCGATTGCAAAGTACATCATCCATTCTCCATGCGGATGGAAGTACGGACCTATATTTTCACACAAGTCAATCTGATTTTTATCAGATCTAGCATTAAAGTTACCTATCAATATTGTGACGTCCTTCTTTGCATAGATCCAATCAGATCATCCTTGTGGTTTTAAAATAACTCTTTATCTTTGGGTTGGACCAGAACCATCTAAATTACAAGCGGTGTTGTTTGCATATTCATGCTATACAAAAATATATATACTTTGATTGTAAGTGGAAAATCGTGTCGGGATATGATAGCGAATATTGTGTAAAATAAATAAACAATAAAACCAAATAATGCGCGTGCGTTTACAATTTTTATTTTTATATGGAGTTTTGATAGTTACTAATACAAGTATATATTTTCTACTAATACATTTTAAAAATATATGAGAAAATGTGTCAACGAAAATATCAATGCGGCTTGTAGTAAAGCGGGTTTTGATGCAAACAATAAGGCTTGTAGTTTAGATGGTTCTGTATAATAGAGAGGGTTTTGATTTTTACTAATAATTTTAAAAATACATGATAATATGTATTAAAACCCTCTTTATTATACAAGCCGTCTTGTAACTTTCGTTGACACAGTAAACAAAACCTATATACACAATTGAGTGTATTGGTGCTATCGAAATTCATACCAAAAAATGTATAATTTTCTCATTCCTACTATCCTATTTAACATTTTTATCTCTAAGGTACGCGCACTATTTAATGTGTATGGATAATTGAGAATTTTTTCGTCTCGTTTTTTGTTATTTGTGTTTTGTACAGGAAAAATACATCAATTTTGTCTTTTAAATTTTCTTTTGACAATTTTACTCTCTTTTGTTTTATAGTATGGAAATGTTTATTTTATTTTACACCATATTCTAAATCATATATCGACACGTTTTTTACTTACAATATTCTCATGTGTATATGATTAAATAGCATGAGTATGCAATGAACGGCTTGTAGTAGAGGGGTTCGATATGTATCAACGAAAATTTCAATACGGCTTGTAATAAAGAGGATTCTGGGTTAAACAAAAACCAACACTATTGTATAATTATACAAGCCATGAAGACTGGCTAAACCTCGAATACTATTAAATAATATAACTACTATTTATTTTATCTTTCGTATTCATTTTTTTTTTTTTTACGAATCAATCTGTGTAACAAAATTACAATGTATAAATGTGTCTACTAGATTCAAAAGTGATCTATTCCACATTTGGAGTTTTTGAGATAAACGAAAAAACGTTTAATTCCCAATTTATTTTGAAACCCCTTATTTTGTTGTATTCAATACATTGTTCAGACATTTTCATTTAGGCAATATAATGTTTAAACATAGACGTATAATAGATTTAGACAAGAATCAAGCAAACGTCAAGTGAGGAAATTTTCAAGGGTAAAAGAGAAAGACTATAATAATACCAGGGCCGCAATTAGAAATTTACTATTTGATTATAATGAAGTTGGTTGCTAAATAAAAAATAAATTTAATAATTTTTTTTTGTGATGGTATGGCAATTAGATATTTTAGTAGATATATGTATTTTAATATTAAAAAAAGTTTTAAGGTTTCTTTTTAGGACTATAGTTTACTTGAGTGTACTCATTTCCACACTTCCCAAGAGGAAGAGTACTTAGCGCATTTTTTTTAGTGTTGTATCCCCAGTAGGTCTAATCCACTTAGATTGAAACTAGAAAAATAGGGGAATTTGAGATTTTAGCCTACATGCCATGGAAATGGAGTGAGACAAATTTGTTCCTTTTTGATAGCTTTGCAGATTTTTCGTTGCAAAAGAAATTTAACCGAATATCGTAATATTTTTCTATAATGGACTGAGATAATAAATGTATATGTTCTTGAGAAAAGCTATATTGAAATTCTAAATTGTCGGTAAAAAAATGTTCATCAAGAAGATTATGATGAACATTATAACATATCTTTTTAAAGAATTTTAAGCTTTCTAGTTCCGAGCAAACTATAACTCTAGTTCCGAGCAAACTATACTATAGCTACTTAAAGGTCCTGGTTGGTCAAGACTTAACATGTTTAACCACAGTTCTTTCGTTTTATTACATTTTGGTAACCTAAAAAGAAAGAAATATTATTTATATTATAGCTACAAATTTACAAAAAAATGAACAGTAGTCATTCCCTTAGACAAAAGCTCAACATATAAACGAAGTGCTAATGAGCTTCATGACCCTGTCCATTCAGGACATAAACACATCATGCATTTTATATTAATTTTATATGATTTTATATGACAAAACTCCGTATGTATTATATTTTGAAAATCATAAAATTAGTGGGTAATTTAACGGCGTTTTTCCGAACTAATTATACAATTCGGTCCTGGAATAGTACACTACATTCAAAAGAAGGGACTGTAAACAAAAAATGAAAGTGTACAGTATATTACGATTTTAGGGACCACAAAAATTACATTATTATTTTTTAAAATTTTTAATATTTTTGAATTAAAACTTAATTTTGTCTTTCACTAATCACTAGATTACAATCACAACATACATTATATTTAATCTAATTTAGTAATTAACTTACTTATGAAACGAAATTCCTTCTACTTTATTGAGTTTAGAATTCCGACAATTTTTCACCAAACACTTCATTTTTTCAAGTTTTTTTTTAATTTTGATACACGATAGTATAGAGTTTATGATTTTTTAACACAAATTTATTAATTTTAATAAGTTTTAATTAATTTTATCACTGTTTTTTCTAAAAAAAGAACAAATCCAAGCCAAGCTTTGTTTTGAATTGGCGAAAAAAAAAATTTTTTTTTTGTTAATTTTCAAATTGTTGAATAAGACATACAATTTTTTAGATATCCGTCCCTCTCCAACCGATCACACGTGAAATAGAAGATTTACTATGGAAAAAATATTTGAAACCGGTCTATATCTCTTATACGTCTATGTGTTTAAAATAGTTTTTGTCGATTACTTAAGCTGATATTTGAAAAATAATTTTGGAATAGAACAGTTTTGAAAATTAAATTATGGAATAGCTCTCTTGAAACTTATTGTTTTGGAATAGGTAAGTTTTGAAATTGACTGTTTGGAATAGAACAGTTTTGATTAAATTATAATGTTGAAATTGAGACTATTTCGAAAGTTATAGCTTATACAAACATCAAATGTTTGTTATTATATTATGGATTTTGCAGAATTCAGGAACAGGTAACTTTTGCTAAATTTTGATTTAAATGATTCTTTCAGTTTACAAAACGGAATCGAAATCAATCAATAACTCAATTTTTTTAAAAAGTGGAATTGATCACTTTTGAATCTAATCGTCGAAAATTTTTTAAGAATTCTAAAACTTTTGAATCTAATTTAGTAGTTATTTTTTGTTGTATAAGTATGAAAGCTTCACGGCTTGTATATACAATAGTGTTGGTTTGGTTGAACACAAGATCGCGTGAGCAAAAATGATTTGAATGTTGGATAGCCGCATGGGTAATCATAGCTTACTCATAAGAAAAACAACTCTAAAACCAATAGTGCTGACGTCAGCTTCACTGTTAAGCAACAGTGGGAGTGAAATAAAAACATAATTTGATCACTTTTATATATTTTTAGATTTGGAGTAATATGGTGGCAGAGAAGCCAAGCCAAAAAAGTCTCCGTTTAACAGCAATTGATAGCAATGGTCAGGTTAAAGTATTTTTAATTATGGCTCGGCCCGATGATGTTAAGCGTTTACATACATTAATAAATCATCGTATAAATAAAGAAAAAAGGAAAGAGCCGCTCGCCGATAAAAATTTAAATGAAGAAAACAAAGCAATACAGCAGCCATCACAACAATCCTTAAACGATGATGATTGGGATAAAAAAGATATTGTTGAAAATAATCCAGTAACCGTCGAAGAGCCATCCCCTAAAAAAAAAAATGTCGAATCCCAAAATGAGGTTCAATGAAATTTTATTTGTGTACTTTTAAATTAATTTTTTTTTTTTTAAATTACATATAAACGGTTCAATTAAAAAAAACAATTTTGATTACTTTAAATATTATTTAATCAAAAAAAAAAAAAAAAAACAAAATAGAATTAAGATTAATATTGTTGTGTGTAAAATAAAACGTGTGATTATATTAGGAACCTATATATATTCGATCTTATTTGTTTTTGTAAAAATTGAAAATATATTTAACAAAATAGAATCCAATAGAAAGATTAAAGCAATTTTTCTTTTTTAAGAAAATTTATAAATTTACAAAATGAGTTTCACAATAATTTGGTATTAATATTCTCTTGAAATTTGTACATAATATATTGTAAGAGCTAAAATAAAATATTTTTTCAATATTTTTACATAAAGCTACGCACAACAAATTTTAATTTTCTTAAAAAATTTGTTTTTAAATTGCTTGATAAAAAAAAACATTCCCTCTCAACTTATTAAACTGAAATCACTTTTAAATCGTCTTCAAATAAATACATTTGGATCTAAATACTTGATTTATAAATATAATATACAAACATAATTGTTTTATTGATTAACAAATTTAACTTTAAAATTCGCCATCATTTAAATAAAAAGCTTACCTGTTTTATTAATCAATAATCACGTTCTTTTTACGTCATCAACTCTGAACACTTAGGAATTGTAGAAAATGCATTTTTTGGTAAAAAGAAAATCCACGACGGTATAAGTACGTTATGTACTTGTAGAAAAACTTGAAAGTTTTAAGAAATGTCTTTATTGAGTAGGTTTGAAACAATCTCTACACCATCCGTTTAGAATCGACTTGCTTAACGTGACCGACCCAGGTTATTTACTGTTCTTTTACTTCATCAATTACATCAGGAATTTTTATTGAAGTCCAGATAGGTAACTTGTAACTGTCATCATCGACGCGTTTGGGGCCATATAACATGCGCATGACTTTTCTAATACTGCACCAGTGATCTCTCATAAACGAAAACAGGTCTGATCAACAGTCGCACTTTTATATCACGGTCCACATAATTATTATGTATGGTAAAGGATTCGAGGTATCGGAAACCAGTCACAACTTCAAATGTGTAGTTACACCACTAAAATCTATTTTGTTTTCGTCTCTAAAACCTATATCCTACATACATATATGAAAACATACATGTTGTATACATACTCTAAAACCTATATTGATCATACATTTTCATTTTGAGACCAACAGAAGCTGATCTTTGGCCTGGTTAGACTGGCGGTACAAGATATTGTAATGGAGAGGTCCACTTTTACTAAAGATACATTTTTAAATGAGTATCGAGAACAAAGCATGTTCTGGTCCACTAGAGTTAATTTCTAAAATTCCTGTTAGCTTGTTCTCAACTTTAATACAACCTTGCTTCGCTTTGCCACACTAATCGAATAAAATCGAAAAGAAAGTTTCATAAATAATCCTCTCCGAATATTAATAGCTCCAAATTACTATAGAATAATAATTTGTGTTTAATTAGTCTCTGCATGACAAGGGGGAATTTTCGTAGCATCGGTCTAAAAGTTTAGTACATTGCTTTCTAAGACCACAGCAATCAATCTTTTCCGTTTACAAATTCGTTTTATTGTAAAAGGTATATTCTATTACTCGACAGATGATTTTACGTTTAATTGTCAGTATACCTAAAGTATACCTTCCAAGCCATCGATGGCTGTTTTCCATAAATTAACACATGATCAATATACCGTTAATTTGTAAATCAAATTGGGCTTACGAGTTACTACTTGAGTATCGTAGCTAGTCCTTATAGCTAAGTTTCTTTCGTCTATGTAATTTTTGGTTTTTAATTTAACGTTGGAGCTGGCGCAATAGGCAATAGTAATAGTAGAGCAATCTATACTAGTCGATATAGCAGGTGATATCTTTATCGTAAAGGCGTAAAGATAAGTGAAACACCTCAGGACAACATCTTGTACTGTCGGTCCAACCACCGTCACTATAATTTTTTTTGAAAGCCAGGACTCAATGGAGTTATGTACTTTGCACTGTGTAGTGAAGGTGTTCATTGTTTCCTGTGGGGTGGGGTTTTGTGTCAAAGAATTGTTCCTCTAAATTGGAATGTATTTGTCATCGAGTTGCTATTGGCCGGCATTTCCGAATTGGAGAGGTATGGCGGGATTGCTGTATGAATTTGAATAGCAGTAGGGCGATTTTGGGCGCGTCATCTGTATTGAACAAATGAATGTTTTGTTCTTGTTGAATTGTGTAGCTGCATGTGCGCGTGTATTTGTAGAGCAGCAGAGGAGGGAAACAGGATCAGGAAGGGTATGGCATGCGATCGGTGATCGCGCAGGAAGTGGCGGGGGCGGCCGGGGAAACGATTGTGTTAGTGTTTTTATATAAGTGAAGTGTATTTTGTATGTGTGTGACTGTGAAGGGGAACGAGTGGCGATGGGACGTGTTCCATGGGGAAAGACTCACATTCAAGCTTTATTGTAACTTTTTGTAGATTGAATTGGAGTTGCTCACTGGATGGATTTTTGAATAAAATACAAATTATTTAGGAAATTATTGTCAATTCTTTTTATTATGATAATATGGTATGGTTCAATTATGTATGGAACAAAATATCGGCCAAATGGCCGCCGTGACTTTGGCGGCACACCTCCATCCGATGGTCTAAATTTTCGATGACGCTTAGGCATAATTGAGGTTCTATGCCGTTAATGTGCCGAATTATCTCATCCTTTAGCTCTTGAATTGTTGCTGGCTTATCGACCTTTTCTTTCTAATAACCCCAAAGAAAGAGTTCGTTATCATCAGTTCGTTAAAAAGTTCGTTATCATCTCACGATAGCGAACACCATTCACGAGTTGAGGTGGACGGCTCTTCAGCCACACTATCGCGAACAGCAGCAATATTTTCTGCAGTACGAGCTGTACGAGCATGCACTGGTGTTTTAAAATCTCTTTCAGATCCAGTTTGCTCAAATTTTTGCACGATTTTTCCGATTGTACGCACATTTGGACGATTAAATTGACCGAAAAAATCACGAAGTGCATTTTGATTTGAACGCCCATTTTTAGTATGAAATTGTGAAATGTCAAATGAAAGGCAGAAAAAAAATTGACATTTAGGTGTGGTTAACATTCAACATCGGCCCTTAAAATTATGGTTTATTGGGTCTGTTTTTTTTTTGATATCGGAGAAATCGGAGAGATAAATTTACTGTCAAATTTTCAGATATGCGTTTTTTTTTAATATCCGAGAAAAAAATTATCTCTCTGTGTCGTTTTTTTTACGCTCCGATAATTATCGGATACGATCTTTTTACTCTGAAAAAATGTACAGATTATTTTATAATTTTTAGTAAATTCTAAAATGGCGACTCCGATTAATGTTGAGCTATCAGGTGACAAATAAAACTTTAATTTAGGGAGTTTAATGCTGAAATTCATAAAATAATTTATTATTTTTGGTACTAAAAAATAACACAAAAAATATTTTTTTCGATCTGATAGATAAAAATCGGAGAAAAAAATTATCAGATATATCCGATAAATAATCTCTCTGATCTCTCCGATTTCTCCGATATCAAAAAAAAAAAACACGGCCATTGTACCACTATAGTATTATTATAGTACGGTTCTAAATTAACACCTAATTTTTAGCAACAACGCAACGGAACGAATATATAATTTGTAAATTTCAAGGGAAACTAATCCAATTTATTACAGCATATGGATTGCAGAATTATAATTTTACAATATTATAATTAATTAAATTATAATTTCAGATTGAAATTAATCCTATTACAGCCTATGGCTAAGAGCAATTAGTTAATTAATAGATTCTGTTTTCAGGGAACCTCTGCAGTTTACAGATGAATGGTGGCAGACTGGAGTTGCTGATAAGAGATGACAGAATGCAGAGCAGGTCAATAAAACTGTGATTGTCTTATACTAACAGTTGTTTGAATATTGGCTATTGGGAAACCGGACCAATTCCGTCATTACTAACATACTTTTTCTTTCCTTACCCCACACAAATTTACTAACTATTAACTGTCACGGTGTTTGTAACCGGGTCGATCTCAATAATTAACTAATATCCTACATTAAACTTCCAAGTATATGTAAGAATGGGTGTACGGTAGGCCCGGCGCTTTCCGGGAGATCCTGCTTAATGCTTGGTCGCACATTCTAAATCAATCAATCAATCATTAAAATCTAAATCGTAAAGGCGTAAAGATACTAAAAATTGAAATGGTTCAACAGAGCATTGATCAATGATCTACAGTTGTTCTTTTCATCGCAGATACCGAAGCGAACAGAGGCAGTATTATCACAAAACAAGGGTGATACAAAAAGAGTATAGTCATTAATTAGGCATACTATTATATTAGTCTTGTACCATCAAAACCGTTGACTTTTATCTTTGCTGTGCCTTTGATGAACCAGGTTTGTTAAATCTAGTAATATTAAAAGTAGTAAAATTATCGATGGCTAAATAACTACAAATGAAAGGGTCTTTCGATTGACATGAATTAACTATTAAATTAAATAAGAATTAAGTAAAAATTTAGATAATTGATGGTACCTGCACTAGAACATAATTGTGACATATTCTACTTGTTTACCAACGTAACAAGTTGAAGTACTGCGAGATGGTATATTTGTATCGTTGTTGACTTGTAATATTGGTAAATAAGTAAAATTTCACGTTATAGCTGGTTCTTGTGCATCGGTCTTACTCTTCAAGGTGGGACTGCCTGCACGAAAATATGCTAACTAACGTTTCTACTTCAAATTCCAACATAACACGACTAACGACGATTTCTGTTTTTTCAGTTTGTCATATCGGTAAATTACGTGATTAAATATTTACATCGTTTTATAAAAAACGATTTTTCAGGTGATTTTTGCAGTTAATTTAAATAATTTAAAGTTTATTATAATCAATTTATATGAAAAATCCATTTTTGGTTAAAACAAACATTAAATTATTTACTTTTTTTAATCCTACAATGAACGTAACACGAAAAAATAGGTACCATTGGTTAAAGATTTTCTTGCTGATATGGTTAAAAAATCACATAACAAAAGTTATTTATTTATATTTTACACATTTATTTTTTCAACGGCACTAGTTATATATTTCTAATGTTTAATTTTCATTTAAAAATTGTATACAAAACTTTCATTTGCAAATTACAATTAGTACTAAAAACACATAGAGACATCGAGCTGTTGTGGATCCTTTAACAAGCATCGTAGGTTCCGCGTATTCTATTGCTTCTATGTCATTGGAGTAAGGAAGGGTTTCGATTTCTGCAACCAGGCGACTAATTTCTTCTTTATCCAATAAATTTGTATTGATTATTCTTCCTTTCGCCAGTTGAGCGGCTCGGATGATTTCTTTTATTTCTTCTTTAATTATGATTAGTCGGTTGAATATTACTTGTTGAATTTTTTCGTCAGAGTCCTCGGATAATAGATCAACAATTTTGTTGTATTCGTTGAGAATCTGTTTTTCTGTATTCATTAAGGCTTTGTTTATTTTATACTGTTCGTTATTATTATCAATTATTTGATTTTGACTCTTAATTATTTGATCCCAGTCTGTGGCATCTGGTGATCCCGCAATTCACTTCCATGCAGAGCCAATCCAGTTGATTGATCGGCGAGATCGTGGTTTTTGAGCTTTGAGTTCTGATATTAACTGCATGGTTTGATTTGTTTGATGAATTATTTGAGGTCGAAGACTGCTTTCTCGGTCAATGCTGCCAAGCGAAGATGTAATTCTGTTGATTATTTCTTCATAATCGGTCAGGTTGATGACATGGATCAATTTGAAATTTCCATTGATGATACGTCCATTGCCTTGTATGAGAGTTACTATTGGTGCGGTATATTCGTAGATGGTAAGTGAGCTTGTAAAGCCCCATAGCCAGAAACTGAAAAGAAGAAATTACTGCGTTAAATTTTTTATTTGAGTCTTATGTACTTGTTTCCCGGAGATTGTTGTGATTATGACTCGATTATCTTTGGCAACCGTTTCTTCTTTAAATCTAGGTTTTTCTTTTCCTTGTATTTGTTTAATTGAAGTGTATATTATTTCTCCAGGTTCATATTTTTTTGCTTTGCTTCTTTTTGCGTTTTCCTTTATGATCTTAGTTTTTTGGTTTTTCTTGATTTTTTTTCCAGTTTTTTTCAACTACCCAAATTGGGGAGTTGTATGGACTTTTGGATGATCTTATAATTCCATCCTTTAAATACTGATTGATTTGTTTCTCAACTTCTGGCCTCATGCTGACTGGATAAGGATAGGATTTTATATAAATTGGTTCGTCTGTTGATGTTTTTATTTCCGCTTTTATAATCGTATCAATTGGTTTAATGTTGTTGACAGGTTCAAATAGTGTTTTGAATTTTGCAACAATTCCTTGAAGGTTTCGTTTGGCTTCTGAAGATAGGTGACTATCCCGAATTTCGATGTTGTTCACTTGAAATGAATGTTTCTCCTTGAGTGGAATTTTTATATTTGGATTTACAGTTAGAATGTTATTTTTTCGGTCAATGATTGCTCCAAGTTCTTTAAGCGTGTCGTCTCCTATTATTCCGTCGAACGTATTAAAACCAGGTAGCACAAAATATTCTATTGTTGTATTGATGCCAATAGATTTGAAAAATGGTCCAGAATTTTTTTTATTAATTTTGATCTCGCCTCCCGCTGATTTAATTTTAAATGGCACATTGGTGGGAATTGATCCTTGAGCTAGTTCAGATTTTATATAATTCTTATTAGCTCCAGTATCAATTAAAAATTTGAGTGTGTTATTATTTGCCATTTTATACTCTAGATAGGGTACGCTAGAGAGGCTCCCATCATAAAATTTAGTTCTGTATTTATTTCCTCAGGTTCCTCCTCAAGTGTCTCGATATCCGCATTTTCATTGTTAATTGATTATAATCTTCTTCTTCTTCCTGCGTTTCCAAATGATAGACCCTTTGTTGTTTACGGGGTTCACCATAGTTGGAATGTTAGTCTTGGTGGTAATTGTTGGTTTAGGTATCGACTATGGTATGGCATTTGATTGTTATAGGCTTCTGGAAGTGTAGTCGGTTTCTGAATAATCAACATTCTTGATAGTTGTTCATTTAGTCCCCTTACAAAAACGTCCAAAGCACGATTTCTGTAGGTTTCGACTAAAACATTGATGGTTTCGGGTGAATAGTCTTCCGTTTTGATCTTGTTGATTTTTAACGAGAACTGATGATTTACATTGGCGTAAAATTCATCAACCGTCATGTTCTTTTGAGCAAGGATACTTAATTGGTGTTCTAACGTTCGAAGATCCCTCTTATCGGCATAGTGGAGCGATAAACATTTTTTTATTGATACCCATTCGTCGTCAAATATGTTATATGATATAAATGCTGAATCCGCATTTTCTCTTATCTTCTGTCGTATGTGTTGTATTATTGCTCTATAAATTGGCTTGTCGCGAACAATACTGTAATCCCGTAGAATATTTTCGACATTATGCACCCATGATATATTGGGTAGGGTTTTTTTTATGGCTGAAGCTCTTTTACGCAATCTGGTAACTTGCTGATATCTCGAAGGTCCTGCTCGTTTTGTGGGATTACAAAATTTGTAACTGTAGGTGGAACTATTGGTTTCTCCAGTATCTCAAGTCTTCGCTCAATTCTTTGTGTGAGCTCGATTTGGGCATTTAGTGCTCCAGTTAATTTGGTTAATGCATCGTGGATTTGTTCAAATTGTGCCATTATGATTTTTCACTTGTTATTATTGTTGGTTTAAAAAAGTTTGCACTACTATTATTATTATTTGTTATTATAATCGTTTGTTTATTATTATGTTATTATAACTTGAACTTTCACTTATTATTATTATTATTATTTCGCGTGTTACTATTATTATTATTGTTATTACTTGAAACTTCACTTTTTTTTTGTTATTTTTTTTATAATTGTTATTATTTTTTTTTTTACATTAAGATAAAGAGGCTACTCATTGGCCTATCTGTGGATTAGAATTGCCACAGCGATCTTTAAAGTGCACAACCGGATTTTGTACACTCGGGACCCGTTCGTGTGTCTTCTAAATAATTGTTGGATAAGCTGTATACCTCCCGTTTAGCGAGATTGCGTTGATAATTGCGATCCGCCTACTAATGGTACAACTTTCTCACGATTTATTGTTTAGTTTCACTACTTCAGTGGAATAGCGTTAGATTTTGCGACTGTGTTCTTACGTGTACAGCGTTCAAATCTTTTTCTTAACCAAAATCTGCCGTTCTTTAGTTTAAGATAATTCTCAACAGGGTTTTGTTGATTTTTCATTCACTAAATTTGTTCACTTTTTTGTTACTTGCACTTTTTATTTTTTTAACGCCAGGTCCCTGTTTCGGCGCCAGTTATGAGTTTAGTTAGATTAACTTTAAAAGAATAATTTTATTTATTGTTAATTCATTACATTCCAAACTAAAACAAAAAATGTTATGTTTTATACAAAAAAATAGCTTAATAATTAAAAATGATCATATATCCAAAATCTAGAACAAGTTTGCGCGTGTTCTTTCATGTGTTTATTATTATGCTGATTTGGTAATTTTAAGTGTTGCGCGTGTTTGTAGTTTATGCTGCATTGCATATGGATGCAATGGAAACAATGGAAATAAAAAACAAAGATAAGATAACTATAAAAGACTGCATGGATGCATTTGATAAGTTTTGTACACCGAAAGTAAACGTGCTGAATGAACGACATTTATTCTATGGTTGTCATCAGATGGGGTATGAATCGTTTGATAATTTTATGAAGGATTTGCAAAAGATGGTACAGACTTGTGCATTTGAAGCAGCAAAAGATTCAATGTTGAGAGACCGAATAGTGTTTGGTTAAAGAGATCTGCAATTACGAGAAAAGTTCATTAAGGAAGGGGATCCAAAACTAGAGGATGTAATTGATGAATGCCGAATCGAGGAACAAACATCGAGACAGGCACAGGAGATCTTACAACAGGAGTCGAAAGTAGCTGAGGTGTGAGGTATGAATTTAGGTAATAATAATAAGTTTAATAATAAGATCAATAAAAATGATACTCCTGCACGAGAGTCAATTAGAGGGCAGAATCGTGATAGTCAAGAGTCGTCATCACAGTTACGGCACCGGCCCGGCATATAATAAAAAATGTTATAGTTGCGAAGGCAGACATCATTATGCGAGGTGTTGTCGCAACAAAAGTATAAACGAAGTTGATATGGATTCGGGCCCTGTCTGTGATGATGACAATGATGATCATTTTGTGGAAAGTGAGGAGTTATAGATTTATATGTATAGATAGTGTAGATAAGGAATTATTATATAAGGATAGGATTTGGTTTGAGAATTTTTATGTAAATAAGTATAAGTGTACAATAAAGTTTAAAAATTGATACGGGGTCAGATGTGAATATTCTGACTTTATCAGTTTATGAACGATTGGCGATCAAACCAGAAATCCACAAAACAAAAATAGTATTAAGAGCATTTGGTGGTACCAAGATAACACCGTATGGCCTGGTTGACCTCATAGTTAATAAATTCAAAAACACGCGGTATGTAGAAACGTTTATAATTGTGAATTCGGACGTTAAACCTATAATCGGATTAGAGACCATTAGAAAGTTTAAATTAATGAAAAATATATGTGATATTATTAAGGATAGTGTCAGTTTCATTACGGCTAGTGAACACGTTTTTGAAGGGTTAGACAAATTCCCGGATAAACTCAAACTAGTTTTAAAAGAGAATGCACAACCAATTGCAAGACCGTCGAGAAGAATCCCGATTACTATTAAGCAAAAAGTTAAAGCATCATTAGATAAGCTAGAGGAGAATAATATTAACGAACGGCTTGTAGAACCAACTGATTGGCTTAGTAATATGGTAGTAGTATAGAAACCAAATGGGTCATTAAGAATATGTTTAGACCCAAAACTTCTTAATAATGTTATTAAACAGGATTTTTATGAAATCCCAAAGTTGAAGGATCTTACAACTAGGTTAAATGGCGTCACATATTTTACAGTGCTAGAGATATCAAAGATGGGTTTTACCAAATTGAATTAGATGATGAATCGAGAAAAATGTGTGCATTTAGTACTCCATTTGGAACGTATAATTTTAAAAGGTTGCAGTTGGGGATTAACATTGCTCCTGAAATATTTCAAAGAATAAATGAAAATAATTTTGGCGATATAGCTGGCACATTCATATACATAGATGATGTACTGGTAACTGGACGAAGTGAGAACGAACATAATTTAAATTTAGAACAAGTCATAAAAAGGGCTAAACAATTAAACATAACCTTTAATCCAAATAAGGTTCAATATAAAGTGAATGAGGTTAAATTTTTAGGACATGTGTTTGGGATCGATGGTATAAAAAGTAACCCAAACAGAGTGAAGCTTATTACGGAAATGAGTAGTCCTACATCTAAACAAGAACTGCAGAGGTTTTTGGGTATAATCAATTATATGCGAAGTTACATACTTAATATGGTCGAGATAACAGAACCTCTCCGGCAATTATTGAGAAAAAATGTAGAATTTTGTTGGCTTCAATTGCATGAATACAGTATAAAGCAATTAAAGAAAGTTATTACGCAAGCACCGATTTTGCAATCATTTGATGTGGCCAAAAATATAGTAATACAAACGGATGCAAGTAAGAATGGAATAGTATTTCCTACTTCAGAAAAAAAGCCTGTAGCATATGCATCCAGAAGCTTAAAAGAAAAAAAATTCTTGGCAATAATTTATGCATGCGTGAAGTTTATATGATTTAATAACTGGGCAAATTATAAAAGAACTACCAGACCAAGCAATACACAAACTTCTGCACATTATCAATGCTGTGTTTAGATTAAGATACGTTCCAAAGTGGAAGGTAGCAACAGTGATCATGATTTTAAAGCCAAACAAAAACAGTAACGATAAAAAGTCATTTAGACCAAAATCCCTACTTCCTACTATATCGAAGATATTTGAAAAACTACTTTTGAAGAGACTAAAGCCTATAATAGAGGATAATGATCTTATACCTGCTTACCAGTTTGGATTCAGAGAAAAACATTCGACCCTAGAGCAAGTTCATAGAATCACAGATATTATAGAACGTGCTCTAGAAACGAAAAATATATGTTCAAGCCTCTTCTTGGATGTAGCGCAAGCATTTGATCGTGTATGGCACAAAGGATTAGAGTACAAGTTACATCGAGATCTTCCTAAACAGTATTATGAAATCCTAAGATCCTACATAACTGACCGGCATTTCCGTGTAAAATATGAAGATGAATATTTGGATCTAAAGACAATTTCAGCAGGAGTACCGCAAGGAAGTGTTTTGGGCCCCATCTTTTATACCTCCTCTACACAAGGGACATATCACTAATGAAAAAAACAACCTACATTTGCTGATGACACAGCAATTTTGGCAGTTAGGAGCAATGTAACGCAAGCTACAGAAAAATTACAAACATCGATTAATAAAGTTAGTAACTGGATGAAGAAATGGTTAATTAAGCTTAATGAAACAAAATCGGTTCATGTGAATTTTAGTATTAAAACAAACTATGTCAGTATACCAATAGTAATAAACTCTAAACAAGTCCCTTATGCAAATACAGCAAAATATCTAGGGATGATTCTAGACGCAAGACATAAATGACATAAAGATGCAAGACATCAATGAAGTAATTGCAGTTTATGCTGTCAAACATGATTCACGCCTTCAACAATATGAGAATACCGAAATATGTCGTATGCTGACCGATAGCAATACGACGCCTACAAAGAACCAAACCAACGGAGATAGTGATTCCAAATTAAAATAATACTATATTATAGCAAATATTTATTTAAATAAATAATTATATTTATCTTTGGGACTAGTCATTGACTAGATGACTTATATAATTAATCAGTTGTAATAATAAAGAATAAAATAAAAAAAATATTGGTAAATCACGAGATTTAAGTACTTTTCATACCGACGACTTCGACTTTGGACTTCGTAAATGAAATTTTTTTAAAAAGCATTTAAACTATAAAACTTAGGTTGATTCGATTAATAATGTCAAGTTTTACTGTAATAAATCAAAATAGTTATAAAACTAATTAGTTTTATGTGATAAATCTAAGAAAATTAAAATAAAGTGCAATGAAGTTATCTGCAAAGCAAGTGCGATACGTTCCACATCTCGACTTTGCCAATTTGAAGTTGTACAAAGCAACTTCATTCATTTTGAAATGTCAATGGATAAACAAAACATCAAAATGGCAGCCGATGATATGTATAACTATTCTGTGGAATATTATTATGAGGACGAAAATATAAATAACAATCAAATAAATATTAGGGAAAGTGAAGAAAACTTTATTAGTGACAATAATTTTGAGGATTGTTTCATCCTTGAGGAGATGCAATCAAACTTGATTTTATATGATTTGTCAGATACTGACTATACAACTCACGATACAACTCACAATTCACCAAAGACATTAAAACTGTTATACGTTTATGCAATTCACAAATAAAATATCAAAATTTTGACAGCTGTCAAATAAAGTCGACGCTGTCGGTATGAATCAAATAACTTATATTACTATAAGGGAAATCGCGTCGATTTTATGTGCCAACATGATATTAGTTGGGATAAAAATAGTAGATGGCACTAGAGTAGTTGAACGAAATGTTTACATTTTTTTATCTACAGTTTTTTATATTGAACGAATTATTAACGAAACAAAAATTTTAAATCTAAAAAAAAAATTTTAAATTTTATAATCGGGATTGGAGTACATGGGCTTATATTTATATACAATAATAAATAAATAAAACCAAATTTTATTTTTTTTTAATTATTTCATTTCATTAAAATGAATTAACTTCGTTAATTTTTTTCTTACACCAATTTTTTTTAAATTCTCTTGTTTTGCAAAATGAAAAAATCTTATTTTATAATATATATTTATGATAGTTTTAATTAACACGTAAAAATGATTTTCTATATCATTAATATTAAATCTAGAGTATAAGTGATTGCTATTATCTATAAAAATTAAATCGATTAAACTAATATTTTGTATTGATCGTAAAACTAACTTACTATATTCTAATTTTACATTAATATTAACACTACTTTTAAAAATTTTCTCACATTCGACTAAAATTTTGTATGTATTTAATGATGGGGTCATTAATTTACCCCATTTTTTTAAATTAAATAAACCTAGATTTAGCTCCAACCGTTTTTTTATGAAAAAATAAAAAATAAAAAAATTGGTTGACGTGCCATCTATTGTTCTCGTTAAAAACGTTTGGTATGCCATCTAGAATTTTTATCCGAAACAAAATTGAACGAAATCATGTTGTCGTTAGCATTTACTATGGAAATGTTCACGATTTCCCTTATAGTAATATAAGTTATTTGGGTACATCATATGGAGCCACGAGTGGTATGGTAAATATTAATAAAAAGAATTTAGAGATTAATTGTTATTGTGATGTAGAACCGTTAAATTTTTCTATAAAAGGAAGTGATAGTAGAATTAAAAGTATGAATATTGAGAAAGAAAATACTGTAAAGGTTGAAAATCATTTCGATAATTTGCATGATTTAAATGAAGAAGGGTTTTTAACAAAAGAAAAGAATTTTAATGAAATTTATTATAGTACCTCAGGGTATAATTCAGCTATAGAATTAGGTTTAAAGATAGAAAATAAATTAGTTAAATTTATGGTAGATACGGGAGCGTTGATATCAGCTATCCCTGGAAGCATTTATGATGATGTTTTATCAGATATTGCGTTGGTGCAAGATAGTACGGTGGTTAAAGATTATAGTGGAAATAGATTAAGAGTTCGCGGTGGTATATCGGTATCAGTAGTTTATAATGACGTGAATAAAATATTTAAATTTCTGGTAATCGATGGCGTTCAGAAATCCATTCTGGGACGCGATTTTTTCCGTACATTTGCAGTAAAGCAAATAGAAATTAATCAATTAAGCGATGCAAGCGATGAGTTAAAGGGAATGATAGAAAAATATAAAGAGTTTGATGGTAAATTAGGAAAGCTGAAAAATGTAAAAGTGCATTTAGATATTATAGATGGTGTTATTCCCAGGGTTGGGCGTTTTACATGTAAAAAACGTTTTCTCCATTTTACATGTAAATAACGTAAATTACAAAAAAAAATGTGTATTTTACAAAAATATGTAAATTATATTTAAAAAACGAGAATCCGTCCAGGAATAATTTAAAATATTGAATAAATGATACAAACATTTGTTTATAAGAATAACTTGCATTAGAAAATCCAATTAAACATTTTATTTAAATGGTTAATCATAATTATTTTCAACTTTTAGTTATCTACATTGAGACTATAAAAATCACCTATCCTTCTACAATGCCATCTGTTTACGTCTTAAACTAGTTTTTATATTCGACAAAATAAACAACTAGTGACATAGTGCCATCTAGCTACATTTGAATAAACTAAAATAAAATATTTTTAAGAGTGCATATTTCTTTCGATATGTAGAGGAAAACTAATTGCAATTTGACGTTTAATCATAAATAAAATAATTCTCTGCAGTGAAATGAATGAAGTGAATCTATACTCGTTTGACTGGCTTTTAAATTTAAATCTTTATTAATTTCAAACAGAACAAAATCAACCAAATTATCACTACCCGTCTCACCCTCATCAAATAAATGTATGCCTGAAATTACTAGCCCTATTCTATCCATTCGATAAAATGCCTATGCATTATGCCTTTGATTTCCAGTGTAGTAAAGAGGTAGCGAATATGATTATCGAATTTAAGCGTGGAACTGTAGTGAATTTTATTAATTCAATTTAATTTTTCTTACTCTAATTACAATTAATAGTTTTTCATAACCTAAGTTTGCAGCAATACCATTATACTAACCTTACCATAGAATTAATACTAGATAAATTGATTAATATATTAATAATTAAATTTGGGAAAAATATTCTTTTTGAAATCCAGCAGTTACCATTCAAGGAATTCCATATGCTAACTCCTCTCAAGAAAAACGAAGCGTTCATCAAATTACATTTATTGATAGCAGGTGTCAAGATTTCATTGTCAAAATATTTCTTATCATAGGAAAGTTGCACTTTATTTTACATTTATACATATGTACAAATATCACAATAAATAAACACAAATACGCTACACTGTAGTATATAGTAAATTTTTCTTTAATTAAGAGATTTGGTAACAGATGGCGATAATTGTAATGAAAAAGTTGATTTATATTTTACAGTATGTATAAAATAATCGTTTACATTTTACATACATTTTACATGTAAAAAAACCCAGTAAATTACATTTTGTAATTTACACGCCCAACTGTGGTTATTCCTAAATTTATTCCAGCTAGAAGGGTCCCATTTGCTTTTTTGCCTGAAGTTGAAAAAGAGCTAGAAACATAAGAAAAGGCAGGTATTATACAGAAAATTGAAACGGCAGTATGGGGTACACCTTTTGTTCCTATTTTGAAAGGAAATGGTAGCATAAGAATTTGCGCTGATTATAAAGTTACTTTAAATAAGTATTTAAAAGATACGAACTATAGATTGCCGAATGTAGAGTTTATTCTGTACAAGTTGAGGGATGCCCAAATTTTTTCGAAATTAGACTTAGACCGTGCGTATTATCAATTGGAGTTGGACGAGGAGTCTAAAGAATTGGTTTCGTGGAGTACACATTTAGGTAACTACACAATGAATCGTTTACCGTTTGAGGTCAAACCATCTGGTATTTTTCAGCGAGAAATTGAGAGGGTGTTAAAGGGTATACAAGGAGTGGTATGTTTTTGGACGATGTGTTAGTGTTTGCGAAAGATATGTAAAGTCATAATATAGTATTAAATAATGTTTTTAATCAATTGTCAAATGCTGGGATTCGTGTTAATGCATCGAAATGTGAATTCGGAAAGAGTAAAATAGGTTATCTGGGATACGTAATTTCGCATAAGGGTATAAATAAAATCAGTAGTAAATATACTATTAACGATTTTCCAATCCCAAAAACTATTACCGAAGTAAGGTCGTTTTGTGGGTTAGTAAACTATTTTGGTAAGTTCATGGAAAATTTGTCAGCCAGAATGCATCCGATATACAATTTGTTGAAACAGGGAGAAGGTTTCAAATGGAGCGAAGAATGTAATAAGGTGTTCGGTGAAATCAAGGATGAGTTAATGTCGGATAGGGTTTTAGTGAAATACAATCCTGAACAGGAACTTGTGCTTACGTGTGATGCGTCAAATGTGGGAATAGGAGCAGTGCTGGCTCATAGATTTGAAGGGGGGGTGGAAAGACCAATAGAATTTGCGTCTAGAACACTTTCAAATAGTGAAAGAAACTACGGAACGATTGAGAAGGAAGCACTTATTTTTACGATTGAGAAGGAAGCGATTATTTTTGGCACGAAAAAGTTTTTTCAGTACTTAATAGGAAGACATTTTGTTTTGGTGACTGATCATAAACCGCTTATTACAATTTTTGGAGAGCATCGTGGTATTCCACAGATGTCAACAAGTCGATTACAAAGATGGGAATTTCATCTGTCAGCTTTTAATTACACCATTGTGCATGTAAAGTCTAATGAGAATTGTGCTGATTTGTTGTCTCGTTTTCCATCTGCAAGTAAGACACATAATTCTGAGGAAATTAGTTATTTGAGTTTTGTGTGCTCAAATAGTAATTTACCTATTAATTTTGAAATGATAAAGCAAGAGACGGGAAAAGACAGGGAGTTATTAGAATTGATAGAGGCGATAAAGAATGGCGATTTTGCAAAATTAGACAAAAACAAATATGCAGCATATGGAGTAAAGAAGGATGAGTTAGTAGTCGAAGAAGGAGTCTTAATGTGGGGACACCGTATCATTATACCACAGAGTTTTAGGCAAGAGTTGTTGCATCAGGTACATCGGAGTTACCTAGGTATTGTGAAAACCAAATCGATATTGCGGTCATACGTGTGGTGGCCAAATGTGGATAAAGATAGAGAGGCATTGATAAAAAAATGTGTAAATTGTATTAATGTATTGCCAAATCCACCAAAAGCAACAATTATTCCATGGACAAGACCAGATGGTCCATGGAAAAGAATTCATATTGATTTTGCGGATTGATTTTATACATTAAGTCCAACATCGGAGTTTACTATTTGTTGTTTGTCAAGCATATTTGCGCGATTTGGGTTACCTGATCAACTGGTAAGTGACAATGGGTCACAATTTGTGTCATCGGTGTTTGACGATTTTATGAAGTCCAATAATATTAAACACTCATTGACACCTACTTACTTTCCCGCTACGATTGGAGCTGCGGAGAATGCGGTAAAGACCGTTAAGAAGGCTTTGTATACTGCTGGGTTTGATAAGAATCCTGGTAGTGTGGACAATATATTGTGTAACTTTTTAGCCGATTATCGAAATACTCCTCACTGTACTACAGGTGTTGCACCAACATCATTTGTATTGAAATACAAACCCAAAATAAAATTGGACTTGATGTTACCGAGGTCTAAAAAAAATAAAAGGGGGAATGATGATTGGGAAGCGGATAAGGATAATAAAGTACGTGTGTTTGTTCAAAACGATGAAGTGTTAATTCGAAACTATAGATCTAATAAGAGATGGATAATAGTAAGAGTAGTGAAACGGTTAGGACCAAGGGTATACAAATGTAACTTAACAAATAGTAAAGTGATACGTAGACATGTTGATCAAATGAGAGGTTTAGTGCGAAGTCAAAAAAATAGTACACATGTAAAGCAAAGGTTGAATGATCAGGGGATTGATAAAGGACAAACTGTTATTAATGAGGAAAATCAAGGATTTAATATTGTAATGTTTGAGCGTAGTGAAGGTTGTTCGCGTAGAAAGTAGAAGTGATAGTCGAATGGTTAGTCAGCAAAATGAGAATGAGGGTATAATAGAAGATGCTGTTGATGGGGGTATAAATAGTCAAGAAGTGAGGGAGGAAGGTAGTCATGTAGAGGGGAATGTGGAGATAATGAATAGGAGGGAGAATACGGAACAGAATGGAGGTCAAAGCCATCGATTGCGTGATAAGTTGTTGATCAGGAAACCAAAAAGGTTTGATGATTATGCGTTATTCGATTGAAATTAAAATTTAAGTTTTTTTTATGTTAAATAAATCAGATTAAAATTCGTTAGTTGATGGAAAATTATCATAAATGCTTAAAAATATAAAATAGAAATGATAAGAAACATCAAGTATAAATGTATAGTATTAATGTATAATTTAAGTTTTTGATTAAAGTTACAAATGTATGTACTATATTATTTTATTATTTTACAATGTGTTAAAATTAAGAAAGGGCGAGTGTGATGTATTCAGTAATAGGAAAGTTTAATAATAGATGTCACTATAAGTTATGAAATATGTATAGTTCTTATAACGAACAAAGTTTGGTACACAGCGTTCTGATCGGTGTATAAGAGATGAACAAGACGTGTATCTGTATTGTCATAAAATGAAATAAAATAAAAATGTATTATATAAATCTATAAACATCGCGTGTATTATTATTAATTCCGGCAAAAACACAACAATATTCAAGAAAATATATCGTTCAAACGACGTAACTATCATGGCATAGCACTCCTTTCTACTGCATACAAAATACTGACTGAAGAAAATCATTCCAGTGGTAGAGGGAATTATATATGTGACTACCAAGGGGGATTTCGTCCAAATCGGTCAATTACTGATCACTGTTTTTTCACTGTTAAAGTTAAGAACAAGCTTTTAGGATAGTTTTGGTAGTAATTGTTGAATAGAAAAACGAAATTTGAATACACATTTTTGCTTATTACTATGTGAGGCTCCATTAAATTCAATATAACTTTAAAACAAGGAAAAACTGGCCATACGTCATACGTCCTTCAAAGGAAATAGAATTTGGTTATTCATGGTGAATAATGATAAATTTGTTTGCACACATGTTTCATATGATTTTAATTAGAATTCGGCGTTTAAAAACAACAGGATTAATTAAAGAATAAATAAAAAATTACTTTATTTAAAGTAAAACAGAATTTCTTTGTCTTTTTCGTTGTAATTTTGTAATCATTTTCTCCCTCGTTTACTTTTTTGTTACTTCGTTTAAAAAATTTTAGTAGATGCATCATGCTAATTGGTTTTCTGATTTTTTCATACTCGTTTTTGTTTCGTCGAGCTAACAGGAATGTACTATTTTGATTTTTTGTTTTGTTGATTTAGATAATTTATTTATTTAAATAAACAGTCGAGTCGATTGTCGAAATGTCGAAGCGCTCATCTAAGAAGGATGTAAAATACAAGGTTGCCAATTTAGTGATTTTTTCGCTAAATCTAGCGACTTTTCAATTAGGACAGCGAGAAATTCTATTTCTTCTCGTTATAGCGACATTTTCAACGACTTTTTTTTTCGCATATTGAGCTTTAACGATTTTTCGTTCAAAAAATTGATCAAATTATATTAAAAAACTAATCCATTAGAAACATTAAGTTCTATTTTTGCAAAGTTCGTTGTATCTTTTTTCAGCATGTTCCATTAATTATAAAATCTATCATCAAATATAATTTTCTCTTGCTCCGCGTAAATAACAACTATTAATACTTAAAGATCGCAGTCTCTTGTTAGTTTAAAAAACGAAAAACGTTTTTTTAAACTGTTTTAAGTTAAAAGTCTTTTAATTGCCAACGAGTAAAGAAGTTGAGGTTTCGAGAGTAATTAAAAAAAAGTGGTTTAAATATTTTTTGGATTTCGGGAAATATATTATGATTTTTGTGGTGTTTTGTTTGTTTTTCTAAACAATACAGTGAATCTTTCAGGGAGAGCTGGTTACAGCATCCCTAATTAAAGGAGTGGTTAATATGCGTTGTTATTCCGCCGGATAATATTAGACATGCTAAGTGTAGATATTGTCATATAATTCTCGGTAATAGATTCGCCGATTTAAAAAACCATTGTAGCAGAATTAAACATATTAATGCTGCTGGTATATTAGCTCTGCAAAAACCTATATCATTTAAAAAAATTTCGGAAATGAACCTAAGAAAACTTTACTTTAGGTATCTTAATGAAAGCGCGTAGTAAAAATTTTTATGGTGTACATACATATAACAAACATGTATTACCTATTCAAATTAACATTACAACATCCCTAGCGACATCTAGCAATTTTGTTTAATTTAGCAATTTCAAGTGAGTTTTCGATGAACTTCTAGCGAAACCATATTTTTAGAATTAGCAGCACTGGTAAAATATGTGTACAGCGCGAGTTATGAGCTTTGTATGGTCCGTGGCAGACGTTTTAGCCAATAAAACAAACACACTTTTCTATAAAAATATTTATTTTTTAGAACGTTCACAATTCAATGGTTATCACTTATCACTATTCCGATTTGCATTTCATATATAATTGTATAATGACGCTATCTTAATTTATATTTTATTAATTGCGATTGGTTGAATACCGATCGCATATTTGTTTACAGGATTGAGAATTTATATAATATTAAATTTGGTAAGATAAATATTTTGATATACATAAGAATAATGTTTACTTTATTATTTTATATTGGCGCAATCTTAATTGATTTTCTTAATTATGATCGATCGCATATATTTGTGTTGTGTCTGGTTGAGTTGCATTGGAGTTGGTAATATCAGCTTACTTCAAGGCAATATATTTCGATTTCCGACATTCCGATTTGGATTCTTAACCTCGAAACAACACGTGAAAATAGTAATATGTAAAAGAAATGTAATAAATAAATAAGTAAATAAATAGTAAATATATATGTCTATACAGAGAGTTTTGTTGTGTACCTAAAGATATAACAAGTGGCGACGAGGATGGGATATGGATGGGTAAAATAAATCCAGATTACTAACCTAAGATTTACAAAACCAATGATAAAATAAATAAATGATGTCGACCTTACAATTATCAACGTTTGTGATAGAACCATTCAACAAAAATGAAATTAAGTGGACACGCTGGGTGGAGCGTTTAGAAAGTGCTTTTGCGGTATTTAAGGTGGAGGACGAGAAAATTAAACTACATCTGCTTCTCCATTATATGGGACAAACTGCGTACAATATACTCAGTGACAAAATAGCACCAGAAAAACCGAGTAAAAAACTGTATGTAGAGATTACCAATTTGCTGGATCAACATTTCAATCCCACACCGTTGGAAATTGTGGAGAACTATAGGTTTCATTTAAGGAAGCAAAAAGATGGTGAAAGTGTGGAAGAATTTTTGGTGGAACTTCGAAGATTATCAATCAACTGCAAGTTTGGAAATTATTTGAATACGGCGTTGCGAAATCAATTCGTTTTTGGGTTAAATGGCCAGAAAATACAAAATCGACTATTGGAAACAGTGGATCTTACATTGGAAAATGCGCAAAAAACTGCAATATCTATGGAATTATCGGCGAAAGGTGGCGCTGAAATCCATGTTAATAAAAATTCAAATGTTTACAACATTCGACAAACTTCATCGAGGAGGGATACGTTTCATCAAAATCATAACACAAGTAACCCAGGGACTTCAGGTATAGGAATAAATGTTAATACAAATAAAAATATGAATTTAAATTTAGACAATAAGATTGCATGTTATCGATGTGGAAATGAATCACACTTAGCAAATAAATGTCGTCATGCTAATTCCGTTTGTTCATATTGTAATAAACGAGGACATTTAAAACTAGTGTGCCTCAAGGCCAAATCGAAAAATAAAATTAGTACAAATTTTATCGCTGATGATGAAGATGAAAATTTTAATAATGATTTTATGATTAACAATGACATTCAGATCGAAGAATTATGTAACATAGACTATGGAAAAGAAGGGAGATCTAAAGTTTGGTTGACCGTTAACGTTAACCATAAGGACATTAAGTTTGAAATTGATAGTGGGTCCCCGGTATCATTAATTAGTTTTAAAGATGCGTTAAAATATTTTCAAAACATAGATTTAAAAAAATCCGATACGGAACTAACGAGTTATTGTAATAATAAAATAAAAATTTTCGGTTATATGGACACCGTGGTAAATTCTAATAGGGGAAATCAAGTTTTAAAATTATACGTGGTGGATTCAAATAAACACCCGCTTTTAGGTCGGGAATGGTTGCGAAATTTAAATTTAAATTGGAATCAGGTTTTAGGAAATACAGAAATTAACAAGATTGATGACTGTTGTATGCAAGATACTTCTAAAAAATTACAAGAAATGTTAGAAAACTATAAAAATTTATTTGCGGAAAATTTAGGACATATTTTAGGGATTCAAGCAAAAATTAATATACAACCAAATGCGAAACCAGTTTTCATACGGGCTAGGTCAGTACAATTTGCAGTAAGGGAAGTAGTCGAGCGAGAGTTAGAAGAATTAGTAGAAAACGGGATTTTAGTAAAAGTGGATAGTAGTAGATGGGCTACTCCCATTGTACCTATTCCAAAATTAGGGGGTAAAGTGAGGATTTGTGGAGATTACAAAATAACTGTAAACCCAAATCTTATAGTAGACGAACATCCATTACCTAAGATAGAAGAACTTTTTTCGTCCATGGCTGGCGGAAAGAAGTTTTCTAAAATAGACTTAACGAAAGCGTATTTACAATTAGAAGTTGCGGAGGCTGATAGAGAAATATTGACTTTGAATACGCATAAAGGGTTATATCAGCCTCAGCGGTTGATGTATGGTATAGCTTCAGCTCCAGCAATATGGCAACGGGAAATAGAAAAAATGTTAACAGGAATTCCCGGAATATCAATATTTTTAGACGACATAAATATTACGGGACCTAGTGATGAAACTCATTTAGAAAGATTAAATGAAGTACTTAATAGATTAAATAAATTAAATATAAGAATAAATAAAGACAAATGCAAATTTTTCGCAGACAGTATAGAATATTGTGGTTATGTGGTAGATGAATTTGGAATACATAAAATGAAAAAGAAAATAGATGCAATTGCTAATATGCCTGAACCAAAAAACAAAGACGAAGTACGCGCTTTTTTAGGGTTAAAAAATTATTACGGCAGATTTTTTGATAATTTGAGTACGGTTTTGTATCCAATTAATAATTTACTCAAGAACGATGTTGTGTTTGATTGGGACGAAGAGTGCAAAGATGCTTTTTCGAAAATTAAAATAGAAATGCAAGCAGATAAGTGTTTAACGCATTATGACCCACAATTGCCTCTGATACTTGCCACAGATACATCACAGTACGGAGTGGGCGCTGTGTTAAGTCATAAATTTAAAGATGGAACGGAGAAACCAATCCAATATGCCTCACAAACACTAAACAAAACACAACAACGCTATCCACATATAGATAAAGAGGCTTATGCGATTATTTTTGGAATTCGTAAATTTTTTCAATACCTATACGGTAGAAAATTTATTTTAATAACGGATAATAAGCCGCTTTCCCAAATTTTATCACCTAAAAAAGGTTTACCGACTATGTCTGCAATGCGTATGCAACACTACGCAATTTTTTTACAAGGCTTCGAGTATAGCATTTGTTTTCGAAATACTAAAGAGCATGCGAATGCAGATGCATTTTCAAGATTACCGACGAATGACCAATGCAAAGAAATTGCAGAACCGGATTTATTACAAATAAACCAGATCGAAACTTTACCATTAACATTTAAAGAACTGGGTTTAGCTACAATGTCGGATAAAAAGGTAAAACACCTCATTGATGGAATAAAAAACGGTCGTGTAGTAGACCACTGCTATAGTTTTGGAATTGACCAAACTGAATTCACATTACAAGATAATTGTTTATTACGAGGCATAAGAGTTTATATACCTCCGTCTTTACGTATACGTGTGTTAAATGAGCTACATTCAGGCCATTTTGGTATGACAAGAATGAAATCGTTAGCTAGAGCATACTGCTGGTGGACAAACATCGATCGGGATATAGAAGAGATGGTAAAAAATTGTACAGATTGTCAATTACATAAAGATAATCCAATTAAAGTACCAATACATACATGGGAAGCACCAAAAGCTCCTTTTCAACGCGTACACGTTGATTTTGCAGGACCATTTCTAAATAAATACTTTCTAATTTACGTTGATGCATACTCGAAATGGCCCGAAGTTCATATTCTTTCAAACATTACGACTACTACTACAATAAGTCACTTACGTCAAATATTTAGTGCACATGGAATACCATGCATCTTAGTTACAGATAGGGGTTCGCAATTTACATCTTTAGAATTTCAAGAGTTCTTACAGAATAATGGAATAGTACACCGTATGGGAGCTCCTTATCACCCTTCAACTAACGGACAAGCAGAGCGTACCGTTCAAACAATTAAACCAAAGTTAGGAACACTGAAAGGTGAACAAGGGTCACTTGAAAAGGAGCTGTGCAACATATTGTTAATTTATCGGAAGACTTTACATCCTTCCACAGGAAAATCTCCTTCTATGATAGTTTACGGGAGACAAATTAGATCTCGAATAGACTTAATGATTCCTCAAAAAATAGCGGGGGAAGAGGTGTCGGTTTCAAATAAAAAAATTAAAAGTTTTAATATAGGGCAAAGAGTTGCTTGTAGAGAATACTTGGATAAACAATGTAAATGGAAATTCGGTACGGTTATACAAAAAATTGGGTTATTACATTACCTGATAGAATTATATGATGGACGAAATTGGAAACGCCATGTAGATCAGATGAACAGTATAGGAAAAGACGTTAGAGATGACAGGGATAATATAGAGGATATAGTGGTTGATAACAATGTCGCATCTTCAGTAGGGGTTGATACAACGGGTAACGACATTAGTAGAGAGAACAATAACGATAAAACAGTTATGGTTGAAGATACTTTAATCGAGAATAGTGTTTCACAAAGCCCAGGAAAAGCTTTAACAAGTAATACAGATTCAAATATAGAAAATAGGATACCGGAACCTAGGCGATCTAATAGAATTCGAAAACCTCCTGTTAAATTAAATATATAAAAAATATATATATATATGTTTATATATATATATATATATATATATATATATATATATATATATATATATTATGTAGTAAGCATGTATGTAATTTTAAGTTGATATGTATGTCATTATACATATAAGATGGAATTATATCTTTTAAGTTTATAATGGATTTTGTGAACATGTTGTGGGGAGGAAGAGTTGTTGTGTCTGGTTGAGTTGCATTGGAGTTGGTAATATCAGCTTACTTCAAGGCAATATATTTCGATTTCCGACATTCCGATTTGGATTCTTAACCTCGAAACAACACGTGAAAATAGTAATGTGTAAAAGAAATGTAATAAATAAATAAGTAAATAAATAGTAAATATATATGTCTATACAGAGAGTTTTGTTGTGTACCTAAAGATATAACAATTTGTTTACAAAATTAAATATGATTAATATAAATTGATACATTTAATATTTAGATAAAATAATAAGTTACGATAAGTTAATACCATATTATATGTATATTCATATAAGGAAACCCTCCTATAACGCGACACTTCCACAACTCTCGCTATAACGAGATTCATAAATTGCGGCAATTTTTCCCACAACGCGATTTTTTTTCCTACAACGCGATTAAAATAAATTTACTTTAAAAAAAAAAATCACTTTTCTTGGAATGTTTAAAATTTGACGTTGGTTTTTTCAATAATATACACATGAGAATGTATTGTAAATAAAAAATGTGTCGCGATATGGTTTCGAAATGAGTATAGAAAAATATCATTCGCATAATATACAGCAAGAGCATGTTTGAAAATCAAAACCCTCTTTACTACAAGCCGTATTCATTGCGTACTCATGCTATTTAATCATATACACATGAGGATGTATTGTAAGTAGAAAACGTGTCGATATATGATTTAGAATATAGTGTAAAATAAAATATACATTTCCATACTATAAAAGAAACGAGAGTAAAAATTGTCAAAAAAAAAAAAAAATTTAACGGGCAAAATTGATGTTATCTCTTTCCAATACAAAACACAAATAACAAAAAAAGATACGAAAAAATTCTTATTTATCCATACACATTAAATAGTGTGCGTAACTTAGAGATAAAAATGTTAAATAGTGGTAGTAGGAATGAGAAAACCAATGCCTGTATACAAAACCCTCTTTACTACAAGCAAAAACGTTTCTATAGAAAGACCAACTATTCAATAATTTAAAGAGACAAAGCGCCTCTTTGATGTAGTATTGGTTGTGTACAGATATAGCGTAAAACAAAAACAAAAAAATATTTTTACTAACACTAATATAGTTAATTTTTTTATGTTATTTTTGCTTTGTTATTTGTTCTGGTACCAATACTACTTTATTGAGGCGGGTATATAGTAGTGTTAGTGTACGAAAAAATGAGTTGGTCTTTCTATATAGAGACGTTTTTGCTACAAGCCGTATTGTTTGCATACTCATGCTATACAAAAATATATACTTTGATTGTATTGTAAGTAGAAAATCGTGTCGGGATATGTAGCGAATATTGTGTAAAAGAAATAAACAATAAAATCAAATAATGCGCATGCGTTTACAATTTTTTTTATTAATTTTATATGGAGTTTTGATAGTTACTAATACATCTAAAGTATATATTTTCACTAATACATTTTAAAAATACATTATGATGTGTGCAAAACCAACACTATTGTATATTATACAAGCCATGAAGCTTGGCTAAGTAAAACATATTATGACTACTATTGGGTGTATGTGTTAGTGAATTTGACTACAGTAAAAATCGAAACAAAAAATTATATTTCGCACTGTCCATACTCCTCTAAATTCAAAGTACATAACATTTCTACAAAAAA